>JANAVB010028198.1:3030656-3093259 GCA_029216955.1 Iris pallida | reverse complement strand
ATACATATACACACATTCACTACTCCCCCAACACACACCACACACACATACAAGCACACTACTACACCATCTCATGACCCTCATTCTCACACACTATCACCACTACCATTTCTCTACACACACACACAAATACATATATACATACACATATATATACACATATATTTTACCACTTAAAATAGAAACACCCCCAATAATTTCTAACCTAGATTTTCTAGAAAAACCCATGAAATATGGGCAAAGTGTAGAGGAAGGGTTCCCTCTACACTTATTGTGAAGGAAAATTAAGCAAAGAGGATTAATGAGGTTTATGAGCTCACCTAGGTTTGGGTTGCTTGAGGAAGAGAGAAGCTTGAGAGAAATTTAATTTGAGAGAGAGATTGCTTAATGAAGAAGAGAAGGGGAGGGCTCTCCTATATGGCTGGCCAAGTGGGGGGAGGGTTTTGTGGGTTTGGGTAGTGATCCCGTAACACTCCAACCCATTAGACTTAGGTTTAATTGGTTCGGGTTTGGTTCGGTCTAATTTAATCAACTAATTAAGCTCTAAAATGACTAATTAAGCCATGGAAATAGGGTTTATAATTTCTAACCTAATTATGGTGGTATGTGGGCCAAGTCCAGCTAGTATATGGGTCCCGCTAGGGTCCAGGCTACCCGGGTCTCCAATTTGAGTCCGAATTGGATAAAATCCAAACCAACCCAAATAAATCCCAAAAAATCACATAAAATAAATAAAAATTCCTAAAAATTATAAAACTTGAAAAATGATGAAAATACCCCTAATTTGAAAACTGGGGGTGACAGATTAACTTCCTTGTTCCATAATATGACGGATGGCTGCAGTGCACAGCTGCCACGCCAGATAATATAGGTTCCTGAACTTAACTTGGCTAATATCCGTGAAATATTTCCAAACAATTTTTGCAAAATGAAGGAGAAGATGTTAGTCAAAATGCTTAGGCAGTGGTCCAAGTAGAATTCGAGAACGTATTTAACCATGATGCCGTTATCCGAAGTCATGTCTCGCCAGTATTTCTCTGGATGCAAACTTTCGATTCCGTAATACAAGGTTAAATACACTTTTTGAACCTTTCCTGAATCAACCCTTGAGGCACTTTTAACAATTACCGGGAAGGACAAGAAGAATTACCCGAGGCTAGTGAAGAAGAGTTAGTCAAATCATACGAAAGATGGAACACAAAACAATACTGTCGAGAAAATCCTAGTTAGGCTGTAGATAGACAAAGTTAACCATGACGGGGAAGAATAATGATAAGAATTTGTTCTTGCTCATCTGGTTATAACAAAGTGATCTGATTTAAGATACAGTCTGATAACCATATACGTCTTCCTGAAATTATGTTGCCAGAATTTTTGCCACGCCAGTAAGCATAGCTGCAATAAACGATGGAGTCCATAACTAAGGTATACACCCTATAATTATGTCATCTAGATTCCTTACCACGCTAACTAGTATGGCTGCAAGAAAATCTAAATTCCATAACTAGGATAGTATATCCATCATCAGGCTCCCCGTCCCTGTCGTGCTAGCTAGTATGAGTGCAATAAATTCTAAACTCCATCAATAAAGTAGACATTTATCGTTCTCATCGAATATGTTTATCTGAATATCTTAACTCAATTCATAAAAACTGATCTTAGATACAAAGTTAAAGTCAACAACGAACGAACATCGAAATTCAAAATTCAACGACGAATCAAGGATAAGTAATGAAAACTAGCAGAACAGATTTCGAGACAGGATTTAGGAAAAGTTTTCAGGAGAAGTCCCAAAGGTACGATCTAGGTCAAGATAAAGGAAATCATTGGAATATAATCTAATACAATCTCAACCTGATATGAGACTGGCAAATCATATTCCCGTCTCAACCTAGAAGATATATAAGTTCAACTTATACCTTCCTCTGGGGTCCACAAACTCATTCCAAGAAAGAATAAAGTTTGGTACGGACAAATATTTCAAAAATCAGGACGGACATGAATGAATGGGAAAAAGTTTCGAAAAGTTCGAAATAAGATTTCCAGGGGTCATCCCTGGAATCTACCAAGAGTTCCTAATATGTGACTGAGTACCAAAATCCTAAAATATTCCATGACTCAACCTTATTCCTAGGGCAGGTTCGTAGTAGTACAGATAAGCTCAAGTACTACCACGACTTCGCATTAATAGCAAAGACTGATCTGCATGGGCCACCACTAAAAACGTGTCACGACCCGCACCCGGATATACGGGTACAAATACGTGGGCCACGCCCAGCCTACGCTGCAGTATCGGCGGTAGAGCGCTGTCAAGTACTATACTAACTACAGCATCTAAAGATCCATAACTAGAAATGTACTCATGTCACATTCCAAAAACTAAGAAAGATAAGACAAGAATAATAACAATATCACTAGAACAACTAGAATCTATAATGATCATAAGACAGAAAAATAAAGAAGGGCAACAAGACTAACTAAGAATAACTACCAGGCAACTCACATAGAAGAATAGTGAGATCCACCTCAGCTAGCAACATCATGAAGTCCAATACTGAGGGTACAACTACTCCTAAAATTTTGTCAACATATCCAGTCAGGATGAAACGAGCACAAATCTCAAATAACAGTTCTCGTTAAACGATATTGAAAATATAGCAGTAAATATAGAAAATATACAAGAAATTATGAAATGTACATGTGAGTATCATGGCAAGGTAAACTGTAAATCTAGAGCTAGAACAAGGCAAGTAAACTGATCATGGCATGTACAAGAATCAAGAATCATCTATCTAGGTGTGTGAGTACTAGCTACAACATGTGGCCGGCTTGGGTCTGCACAAGGTCTAATGATCAGCCAATCCTACGTGGAGTATAGGATTGGTATCATTCAAGGTCTACAAGAATAAACAAGGCGGATAATGACCACACATCTACACTAATACTCCCCGTCCCCGACTAGTATAGTGGATCCAACTATGACATATCATGACACGCGATTCTCCGAGAGGGTAGCTAGCCTTCGCAGGAATCGTGTCTATACAATGCACAAGGAACACGAAGACTTGCACATGATATACCAAGAAAAGCGAGGAATAACATCTCATGACGGGATCCAGAAAAATACCAATCCGTGTGAACAATGTGTCAAGAGAACAAGGGTATCTACACTAAATACAAGAAACATAAACGATATCATAAAACAGAATTATTATCAGAGAATGTACTCGCCTGCGATCTGATAAAATATGTCAACTGGTCCAAGAACAGTGCCTCGAGGACCTATAGGTGGAATACTGTATCAATATAAGGGTTTGGAAGTAAAATCAAGTCATACTAAGTCAAACTAGGTCAAGATAAGTCAAGGGTTGACTTACAGTTGACTTTTGGTCAACTGGTCAACTCTGGTCAATTCTAGGTCAACTCTAGGTCAAACTTGACTAACGTTGACTAACAGTTGACTTTGGGTCAACTGGTCAACTTCGGTCCAGTTCTAATCAATTTTATGCTATGGTTGACTTCCGGTTGACTTTTGGTCAAAATAGTCAACTGTGGTCAACCAAGGTCAAAACTAGTCTAACCTAGGTCAAATGTTGACTCTACTTCGACGTTCAGTCAAAGTAGTCAACCATGGTCAAACTGGGTCAAAGCTAGTCTCTACAAACATCTACAAGGTCAATACATTCAATTTCAGTGGTTGTGAAATCACTGGAATCGATGGATCTCAAAATACCACAAAAGGAGAAAGATTATAATAATAAGGTTAAAACCTATAGATGTTGTCGGATGGTGAAACAACCATTACCAACGTGTCCAGAATGGTCGAAATAGCTAGAATAGCCTGTCCATAAGTCCAATTTGGACACATGGGGAAAAGGTAATTTCGAGTCCAAACGGTGTCCGTGTCGGACCCGCTTTGCACCAAAAAATGTGCAAAAATACTAGTCTACCAAACCTA
Source organism: Iris pallida (assembly GCA_029216955.1). Taxonomy (NCBI): domain Eukaryota; kingdom Viridiplantae; phylum Streptophyta; class Magnoliopsida; order Asparagales; family Iridaceae; genus Iris; species Iris pallida. The sequence goes on along the minus strand of JANAVB010028198.1, from coordinate 3,089,301 downwards.
ACAAATTATATGTCCGCAAATCCAGAATGACGATACGAACCCAACGGTATATCCAGAATTGGATTCCGTTGACCCGATCTCAAATTGGTCCGTTGACTAGGACATTGAAATTCCGATTTGGACGGAAAAGCATGTCGGAGCCAATGTCCTCAAAACTCAGCAAATTATATGTCAACGAGTCCAGAATGACGATACGAACTCAACAGTATATCCGGAATTGGAATCTGATGAGCCGGCGTCAAAAAGTTCCGTTGCCCCGGACTGTGGGGTCCACTTTGTACCGAAATGCGTGCCAGGGCCCACGTCCTCCAAATCTAACAAACTTTATATGAAAACATGCCAGAACGATGCCACAAGTCTACTGGTGGTGTCAGAAATTGAATCCGGAGTCCCGAGTTCAAAAAGGAATTTAACAAGTACAACACTAAGAATTTGAACGGCCCACTTTGGTGTCGAATTCGACCGACCTAACAAGTTCAAACTGAAATAAAATCTAAAGGGAGCAGAAAGAGGGCTATACCAGCTGTGCACCGGAACAGGTAGCGCACAAAACGGAGCTGCGACGACGAAGATACGAACCCGCGAAGTTGGCGTCACGAAACTGTCCAAAAACAGTTCAAATTAAAACGTCAACTTGGTGGCCAGTTTTGATGTATCAAACGACGAAATTAACGGGTAAAATTTGAGAGGAGTGAAGGTGGATATACCAGATTGAGACGGAGCGAAGAAATCGCCGATCCAACGGTCAAATTGTCCAGAAAATTGGCACGAAGTCGCTACCTCGATGCACGAATTCTGAAATTCGTCCGCGCGCGCGTCGACGGGATTCCGTGCAAAACACACGAATCGCCTATTGAACGCGTCGGAGAGGACGACGGTGGCCATGGGCCTACCTGGGGTGTGCGCCCGGCCGAGGGGGGGTCTCGCCTGAGGTCGCCGCCGGCGGGGGTCTCCACGCGCGGTGGTGGCGCGGCGGTGGCTGCTGCCACCCGTGAGGCTGCTGCTGCTGTGGGCAGCTGCTGCTGCAGCCCTGCGGTGGCGCGTGGCGTGCGGAGCAGCGGGGAAGGCTCGCCGGCCATGTGGTGGCGCACGACGGCGGTTGGTGGAGGAGATGAGGAAGAATGGTGGAGGTGGCGGAGTGGTGACGATGGCGTTCATGGAGGTGGTGGTGGTTGCTATGGTGGAAGTGGTGGTCATGGTGATGGTGATGAATGATGAAGAGTGGTGGTGGTGTTAATGTGTAATGAAGAAGAAGTGAAGAAGAAGAAGGAGAGGATGGGGTGAGCATGGTTCGGCTGAAGCATGGGGGGGGAGGAAATGTGTTGATGGTGATGGGTGAGGGTGAGTAAGAAGAGAGAGAAAGATATTATGGTGGTAAGTGTAAGGAGGGGCTGAGAATAAGAGAGTAATGAGAGAGAGATAATAGAGAGAGAGGGGTTTTACTTCATGAAGAAGAAAAGAGAGAGGGGGGGTCGGCTGAGTGTGGGGTGTTCTCTTTGTGTGGAAAGTGAGAGAGTAGGAGAGAGAGAGTTACATTATACATATATATATATATATATATATATATATATATATATATATATATATATATATATATATATATATAAAAGAGAGAGGTAGAGATATTTTTATATAAAATAAACGTATTTTCAAATAGGGAAAAATGCAGACACATCAGTGGGACGTATGGGCAGTCATGGTAGGGTCCATGCCAAATTGGGTCGGACGTTGGGCCAAGTTTGGACAAAGTCGAAGCCAAGATTTAATTAATTTATAAATTAAACCAATTAAAATTACGGATGGAATGGGAGCACAAGGGAGATCAAATCGGTGGCACACAAGTGGCGCGTGCATAGTAGGCTCAAAACAGGCCAGGGCCATATATTGGGTCAACTGGATTGGATCGATGTCGGGTCCCGAAATTAAATGGGAAATTAAATCAGGTTTTACGGTAGATAATTAATTGGCCTAAATTGACCCGAAAGTTGTACGAAGAAAATGAAGCACAAGATGGTGTGTCTGAGTGGGACACGAAGGTCATGGGTGAAGAGCGTCTCGAGTAGATCATGCATGACAAGTTGGTTCCAAGGAAAAGACTAGTCTGGTGCTCCTAAATTAAAAGTCACGGTAACGTGCATATGATGATCAAGAAAAAGAGTGGAAATTCAATTAATAATTAAAATAGTCTAAATTGACCCGAACTTGCGTGAAGCAAAAAGAGTACAAGGGAATAAGTTCGAGTGGGACACGAAATATCAATGTGAAGATAATCTCGTCTCCTACAAACTTCAAGAAGGAAGTTTCCAGAGACTGGCATCCCTGATGCTCTAGAAATCCAAGTCACGGTAAAGTGCATTAAATCAAATAATAATATTTATTCAAAATAATTGATTTATAAAATTGAAAAAAATAAGCCCTAAATTCAGGGGCTTACACCGGAGTACCCACACATACGATGACGACCCCCGCACACCCGAGCACCCCGTGCCGCTGCGCTCCGATCGACCTCTGAGCCGATATCGACGGCTCTCCTCCGCGTCAATCTCCACTGTGAGCCACTGCTTCCCCTCTTTAATTTTGATTCCTTTTTGGTCTCTCTCTCTCTTTAGTAGAAAGCAATGTATTGATATTAGTATAATGGGCCGGGTATGGATGTTATCAAATACGGTTTGTGGGCTCACTTTTGTTTGGAATTAAAATGGACTAATAAATGGAGAAATTGTGTTATTGTAGGTATACATTATAGTAGTTTTGGTACTACTATTACCATTTTGAAACCTATGTATATTTAATATTTTTCCAAAATTATACTGATATTGTAGAATTGGGCTTAGCCATCATAATAGTGATTTTCATAATAAAATTTGGTTTTGATTTATAAATATATATAGTTCCTGAAGAGCTTATTACTATATGATAAAAGATAAATATTTTTATAAAATTATTATGGCAATATTTCCTATGGTTCCGATATAAAAATAATTCCCTTGATTTTAAGTATTTATTTAGAATTACTTTGAGCAAAATATTATTGATCTATTTTGTTCATATATGAATGTTATAAAATATTTTAAACCGAAATATTGTATTCTCCCAAAACTGTACATGCATGTATATAACCTTGAGATCATTTAGTATTATACTATTGTTACTACTTTATTATTATATTAGGTTAGTCTACATATAATTTTAAATTAGGCTTAGAAGACTAAAATATGGTTATACCACTTTATGGTATTTGGCCTAAAAATATACGTATATAAATATTTGACAAATGGAGTTCTAGCCTTAAAACGAAGTTCCAAGGTTTTTCAAGTGTTTATATAAAAATTACTCTAACTAATGGTTTTCAAATTTCATAAGTATTTTCTAAATATTTCTCTAAGTATTTCCTAAATATATTCTCCTTAGTAAGAACTATTTTTTTATAAAAACAGATTCCCTATTAAGTCAATCTCGATCATGATACGTTCCTAATCTTGTGATTCTGACTTAATCATATCGACCCGAGGCTAATCGGACGGTCCCGGACCCAATGACACGGTCTGTTCCACCATTAGAGGTCGTCTTGCATACTTGTGACGTCAACGACTATTCGGTGCCAACTTCAATAGCAACTTAATTCAGGCAAGTACACTCTCTGATTGCTTTTCAATCCATAGTAGTCTATACATTTGATGTTTATACATATGTCTTGCTGCTTGTTGACACGCTCGTCACATGGAGTAGTCGGAAGGGAAAATATTTTAGTAGACATGAAAACATACCCAGAAATATCCCATGAGTCTTATTCTTGAATAATAGCAGCTGCATACGACACGTGCATGGTGCAGGATTTACCCCCTAGCCGTTTACATGTCGAAACAGATATTTCAAATCACATAGGTAGTTGTATTTTTGTCACGACCAGCACCCACTGTGAGGGTACGAGAACGTAACAACGTCCAGCCTACGCCGCAGTGTCAACGGTAGAACGCTGTCCTAGATCTCAACATCTAACAATATAAAGCTAAGCAGTTTATACTCCCCGAATGAGGGTGACATAGCAAAAGTAAACTCAATCACAACTAAGAAAGAAGAAAGCACGATATGATATAGAACTCAAGAAAATACAGATGATCAGACAGTCTAAGATAACATCTCAGCAGGTATCTAGAGTACAAGGTCTTAGCTACTGAATATGAAAGAATATACAACCCAGATCTCAAAGACAGAAATAAAGTCTAACTACTAGTCTCAAGACAACATAAGTAAGATAAGGCCTAACTAAGCTAGTATAGGCAATAGGTAATGTCCTCAGCTAGAGCTGTCCCGTAGAAGGTATCCACACAGGCCTCCTCCTCGTCCTCTGTAATATTTTCAACAGGTCCAGTCAGGACAGGAGCGAGCACAGTACATCTCAACAGTTCATAGCAGGTTAGAAAATATAATCATGCAGTAAAGTAAGATATAGATACTGAAGGAAATGCAGTATGTAAACAGAGGGAGAACTGTAATAGAAATATCTACTATAAGTAGAGAGCTACCAGTGACTAGTGATTTAGAGTACAAAGTCGACATGTGAACGACTTGATTTGCACATGGCTATACTAAAGAGGCGTACATGGCTATTCTACTTTAGAATTGTTCACATGACTATTTATACTCCCCCGTACCCCCAATCAATACACAAGGATCCAGCCAGGTTATGTTAGGATTCCATGCAAAGGCTCCCGAAGGATGATATATGGAAGTCCCATAAATGGAGATTCTGGGAAACCCAATAAATGGGATAAGGATTCAAAGAAGACTCTGTGATCATAAAAGTATATGTCACAAGTGATCAAAGAACCAATGAAGCATAGTGATACGCCATGTAAGTGAAACGCACAGAACATGTATGCTCCCTGAAAGGATAACATCTCAAGGAGGGATCCATATAGTACTAATCCATGTGACCAACGTGACAGTATCAAGTAAAGTAATTTAATGAGGAAAATAATTCTAAGCAGGATATGATATGATCAGAGAATGTACTCGCCTGTATCTGAGTATCCAAGATGAAAGTACTGTCCGAAGAGTGGTGTCTGACTCCTATTCAGAACAGCACAAGTCACAACAAGTCTAAAATGATAACAAGATGTAATTCAATACATTCTACATGAATCTAGGTCAATCTAGGCCAAAGTCAACTCTTGGTCAACCCTGGTCAACCAAGAGTCAAACTATGTCAACTATGGTCAAACTAGGTCTAACTAGTCTAAACTAGGTCAAACAAGTCTTCACTAGTTAACACACACCATTACAAGGCTATGCAAGCCTAAATCAAGCCAACACACATATTCATATAGGCTAAGCCATTACACTATCTACATTATCTATAGGCAAATACCATATCCAATTCATATTACCCAAATCACATGCATATTTCACATTTAGCTATTTATCATGAAATTTATATGTGTCTATGTGTATATAGGATTACATATATATACAACATTATATATAAAGAGAAGGTTAGGGAGAGAACTAGCATGTAAGGCTATGTGTGTGTATAGGTGTATGTGGACAAGTGTCATAAGGGTTAGATTGTAGACATGTGTGTGAAACCTACATGAAAGTGTATAGCAAGAATTGGGTTACAAACACTAGCTACAAGTTACACTAGACATGGTATAGGTTAGACAATCTACATTACACATCCTAATTTAACTCACAATCATGCATGGCTAAACATATGTATGTACATATATATATATATATATATATATATATATATATATATATATATATATATATATAGGAGTAAATGTTTAGTTTTCTCTATACATACATAACATGATAGATAACCCTATATATATATATATATATATATATATATATATATCCATATATAGATCAACAAACATATAGAGGAGGGTTAGATTTCATAATAGAGGTGAACATTTGTGTGAGTATGGGGATTTAGTACTTGTGCCCTTGTGAGGGTGTGTGTGTGTGTAATGTGAGTGCAAATTCTTGGTTAATACATGTGTGTGTTCATAGTTTTGTAATGTGTGTGTGGATGAGAGTGGGACAGGAATTAGAGTAATAGGAAAAAAAATGTGTATAAGCAATGTGTGTGTGTGTACATGATTTGATTAGGAATTCAAATCTCATGTTTAGTCCCAACAATGAGGGCTCAACCATGTGTGTTCAAATGTGAAAAATGCAAGTTATTTCAGATTTCAGGTTTTCAGTGTATATGGAAGCATGTATTCTTTGTGTGTGTGTGTAGGCAATGAGGGAAAACAATGTGGGTGTCATGTGCATGTGGGTGAGTGTGTGGGTGACTGTGAAGGGTGTACAGTTCCAGGAAATAGAGGGTACTGCTGTGTGTGGGTGAGAGAGAGCAATGTGTGAGCAGTGAGGGGTTGCACAGGAACTGTGAAGTTACACTGTCACAAGAAAATAGTGAGTAGTTCTCAGTTTTGACAACCCAAGACAGTGCTTAAGTCCAGTTAACACATATTTGAATGCCTATCCTTAACATTAATCACCAAAAATCAGTTTAAGGGGATTGAAATTGTCACGACCCGCACCCAGTGTGAGGGCACGAGAAGTAAAGAACGCCCAGCCTACGCCGCAGTGTCGGCGGTAGAACGCTGTCCTGAGTCACCATATCTAACACAATCTAAATGAACTAGGAATAGAGAGTAAAATAATACGTAACTCAATCACAATACTAAGATGGAATAGAAGAAGAATCTCAAGAGAGTCACAATAAAAGTATAGGTGTAAACCACCAAAATAATCTCAAGTACAACTCATAAAGTCTCAAACAAAAAATACAAAATAAAGTACTAAGTCTCAGCTAGACTATGGGCAAGTCCTCAGCGACTGTGGGATCCTCCTGTGGGTCCACATCGCCAGTGTCATCTAAGCCAATGCCGTAATAAATAAGACAGTACTCCTCATCATCACCTGTAAAATTTTCAACATGCCCAGTCAGGACGGAACGAGCACATATCTCTCACAACAGTTCATATCAGGAATGGACATATAAAGCAAGCTATAGAAAACTATACATGAATTGCTGTAAAGAGAAATCAACAGGAGAGAAGATATAACTGAGATATAAATATGATAAATAAAGAATATAACCTTCTACGTGAAACAGAGCATGAATTGGTTATGTAAACAGCTTGGGTTGCACATAGATACAACTATGGAATGCACATGGATAACTACTGGGGATAATGATCATATAACCAACTACACTCTCCCTGCCCCCAACCAATACACAAGGATCGAAGCATGTTATGTTATTGCACATGGATAACAACTACTGTATACATGGAGCTCATATGGTATGAGTGTACATGAATAACATATGAGTACACATAGATAAATATGAATACATGGAGTACATGATGACCATGGTAAAGTACATGAACATGACATACTCGATGTATCCGAGGGGATAACATCGCATGAAAAGATCCAGAGGGTACCGATCCGTGTGAACGTCGTGTCAGCATCAAGTATACTAGTCTATAACAAGAGTACATATCCAAAGAAGCATGAAAAGATCAGAGAATGTACTCGCCTGTCAATTCGAACTGCTGATGATGAAAAGTGACTGGACTGGAGTAATAAGATCCTATTTAAAACAACCACATGTCATAATACAGTCTAAAATATCATAAGGAAAGCCTTCAATACAAATTCTATATGATTTGGTCAATCTAAGTCAAAGTCAACCTTGGGTCAACTTTGGTCAACCAAACTAGTCAAACTAGGTCAAAGTTAGTCAACTAGTATACAAGTCCATTCTTAGGTCACTACCAGTCCTAGAGTTGATTTTTGGGTATTGAGCTGGTGTTATCTTAGGTCCAAGGAGCCTAATCCTAACAACCAATGTAATTCCCAAAACTTAACTCATGATACTCTATATCTAGTATCTATACCTTAGACTAGCATATATTTATACAACATATCCACTCTTAAGAGGTCAACCCACAATACCATAGCCTTATATATATACATATCCACATACTTATATATATTTTAAAAACAATCCTACTCTAGCTACAATCACTAGTCCTACTAATCAATTAAACTCTAACTAGGCATAACCAAACCTAACTAACTATCAACTAACCATTTAACTAAACTAACTTGGCATCAACAATCCTAATTAATAAATAAACTGAACTCTAGGAATCCTACAATCAAACCATTCATATATACATCACAAAATTTCAGATTTCTCTTAAAGCTATCACAACAAATTCTAAACTAATCAATCAACTAACTAAACTTAGCTAAACCTAACTAAACTTGGTGATACCAAATTCTTAACTAACAGCCAACTGACTTGGCATTACTGGAATTTATCCCAACCCAGATTTCTACCCCTCTAAAACTCAGTTATAGGAAACTACCCATCTCTCTAATATCCTATTTTGGTATAAACCTGAATACTGAATACCTAACCCAAAATTCGAACTTAGCCTATTCCCATGATGCAAACTTAGCAAGTAATCTCTTAGGTAGGTTTATAGGACCTGTGGGTTGGGTTTTACACAGCAAATACTTTTGAAAACAGATGGGAACAAGGTTCAATTTCTGAACAGTAAAAACTGGGATATTGAAACTAACCCAAGCAACCCTATGCTAACCCGCTTTGAGTACAGCCTCCTCCTCTTTGTAAACCAGCAAGTAATCTCCTACATAGGTCTAATAGGATCCTGTAGGTTGCTATATACAGAGTAATCATCTCAAACTGATGGGAACAGTTCCAATTTCTGAAACACTAGACTGGGATTAAAGAAAACCCGATACTTAATGAAACCCAAATTCAATCACAGCCTTCTCCTATGATGCAACTAATAGGTATCACATAGAGGGGGTTAAATAGGATCTGTAGGTCGACTTATACAAGATTTTAACACCCGAAAACTGATACCACAGGACCAAGTAATGAATCAATAAAAGGGAAAACTGGAATTAACCCGATACTTAATCACCAACCTAACATGACTTAAACTTTCGAAAATCTACAATATAATCAAAGACAAAAGGTTGGTAATGATGTCAAGTGTTGAACATGAACTGTAGGTGCAATCGTGTCCAAGAAAATAGGACACGAAGTGTCCTGGATACGTGTGTGTCAAGACTGGAACCCAGTCCTCGTGCACGTGTGTCACGCGATCTAGGGCTCGACATAGAGCGAATCGTGCCACGTGGTTGCTTGTACACGTAGCCCACCTATAGGGCTACACGTCCACGTGCCTGCACTGGACTCTTGCCACGTGTCCGAGTCGCACGAAGTGCGTATCGGACGCCGCGTTCTCACGCGCACGCGACAGGTCGAAATCGATGCCACGTCGATTTCTCCCTCGATACTCCACGAAACCTCACCAAAATTTACGTGCACCCTGTCAGTCATGGTCCCTAGCTACACACCAAATTTCGTACGTCAAATTGTCGTGTCCATCGAGAACGGATACGGCAGCAGCAGGACACGTGCGCGGTCCTCGTGCTGCGCGTGCGTGTCCTGTTTTGGACACGAAAACGTGTCGATTCTAGCAAAAACCTAGGGTTTAGGAATCCTCACATATAGGGCTATCAAATCGTGAAATTAGATTGCAAAAATAACATAATTGAAATCTAAGAGGAATTTTATCGAACACGTGAAACCCTAAACTGATATGTGTCGACACGCCTATCAAACAGACACGAAACGTAACCAAACTTCATGGGTGGGTCTAGGGTACCTAGATGCATGCTACTATGAAGAAAAATCAGGAGAAACTATGGTGTTTGGATGTTTACCTATTACGAGTTGAAATACCAAAGAAACTGATTCTTCGATCAATGAGACGACCAGTTTCCACCGAGCAAACACCTCCAACTCCTTGCTAGCAATGCTCCAGCAAATTCTCCTCCTTCCCACGATCACAACGCACTTCGTTTGAGGTAAAACGACGGGCGGATAAAAAAGTTAGGGTTTTGGAGAGCTGGAAACTAGGGTTTAGGGTTGGTTCATGGGCCCCTCTCCTCTATTTAAGTTGAGTTTAAGCCCATTAACAAAAGGCTAAAAAGGCCAATTAATTAAATAGCCTAAAAATAGTCAAATGGCTTTGTAAATTAAACCAAAGCCTAAAATAAATTCTAATTAGCTAGATAATCATCATATGTCATGGTTAGTCTCTAATGTGGATTTTCTAAAGTTAAACCAAAAGCTAAATCAAACACAAGTCAATAATATCTAGAAAATTACAAAATGACTAAAATGGCTAAAATGACTAAAATACCCTTATTTCAAAAAGTGGGTGTTACAAGTCTACCCTCCTTAAAAATAATTTCGTCCTCGAAATTAAGATGATCTTACTCTTTCTAGGTCAATCCCCAACAATCATGGTCTTAAGAAAACTTATCTAAATCATGCAGTTGAAAAGAAATCATACAGGGTTATGGCAGGCAATCAGTCTGGAGTCTCGTCTAGCTACTAAAGTCATACTAGATCAAAAGTAGTCATAAGGTATCAAGCATACAAACATTATGGTAGGGTATAGTAATCATCAAGATAGGATAAGGTATGGGTCAAGAACTCACCTCTACTAGGTCTGGTAGCTGGAACTCTCTCCTGGAGGTAGGCCTCGTCTAGGGGCAAGTGTAGTATGACAGTCTCGTATCTTGTGTGCAGCTGACCCACAAAATAGGCATAATCCAAGTCTCTTCCTACAGTCCTTCCATACGTGCCCAAGCTTCTTACAGAAGGCACAGGCAGGCACTCGCTCAGCTGGTCTCTGCTGGACAGGAATCTGAACTGGATAGGCTGGTCTAGGCTGAAAGCCTGGGTACTCCTGAGGCTCTGGGTATAAACTTCTCCTCGCTCTCTTGGGACTAGGCTCCTCCCTCGAACGTATGTAATCCCATAACAGTTGAAAACTGAGACTCTGCTCTCTCATAAGCTCGGCCTGAAGTCTCTGTACCTCCTGCACATCCTGAAGAAATATGTAAATGTGAGCCCCATCATGGATGGCATGGGGTACCACTCCAGGAGACAAAGGAAGGCCCTCAGTCTTCGGCTGAACTGCAGCTCTCTCCTGAAGGATAGGAGATAGAGGAAAACTCTCCGATGAGGCTACTAACACCTCCTGAGCAATAGAAGGGGGAAGTACAATCTCGGTCTCATCCGGAATTGTAGCTGTGCAATGGGGACAAACTCTGGTCATGGGTACCATTCTGGAATAGATAAGGAAAAATAATAAATTATTGGACTGTAAGGCAGTATATCATCCTAAACCAATACTGGTGATTATAAAAACAACTGAAATTAACCATAAAGCATTAATATTCTAAAGATGATCAAAAATCGAAAGTTTAAAGCACGACTGTCAATAACACTGAAATCCAAGCATAATATATATATATATATATATAAAAATTTTAGTCTCGATATGATCTAAGTTGATCAATTACAGGATGAATCGAGGTTTGGCAAGATGGAGAACGAGGTCATTGAAGTCAGGGCACGAGTATCCAAGATTTGAAATCCATGTCACAATTGAATTAATTCAATTGAATAAGGTTCTAAACATTGGATGATAAGGGAATGACCAAGTCGACTGGTCGCGATCATGGGTTTAGAATTCAATACTATTGAAATCCTAAAGAATACTGCGAGGATATGGAAATAAACCACCTATCCTCCTTTTGATAAGGAAGCCAAACGTGATACTTTGGGTTGACCTATTAAGTACAGTGCCTTGTCTTTCTGAAATATGTGAAAAACAAAAAGCAAAAAGAGTTCAAAGACGATACTATTAATTACAATACGTGGTTCATAGACGACGAAAATAGTTCAAGGAGAATTGCCAAGCTGTCGTGGATGAGACAGATGCCTTAGCGTCTCATCCACGTAGAGTAATATATGAAAGCGAACCAAGTGCACTAGGTTGATCAGACCATCATACGCCGGTTCTGATTAGACAATATGTTAGTGGGTCGACCCAATAAAATATGTCATGATCAAGCTCGAAAAGGGATAAGCTTGCAAAACTAAGGCTAAATTAGCAACATAAGGTAGTCAAGTATAAGTAAGAAGGTAATGATGAAGAAGAAAAATAGTCCAAGATCCTTAACTAAGCTGGTCAAGCAATCAAGATAAAGTACAACGTTAAGCATTTAAAGAAACAAGAAGAACACCATCACATGTCGGGTCGAAAGAATTGGGTCATGGTTGGATCTCAAATTTAAGTCAGAAAGTAATTTAGTATCATGGTAAGGGTTCAAAAGGTGGCAACGAATACAAGAATAAAGGAAATCTAGATTTGAGGAAAGGTTGAGTAAGTCAATATTGAGATACAGTCCCATAGTTTGGCAGACGACTAACAACACTAGAGTATATACTACTATCATAGTCATGAGTGATATGGCAATTAGTGTGGAACACTTCTATCTCATTAAGGTTATCTTGGTGGCCTACCTTTATATTCCTTTAAAAAGAAATTTCAAAATAACTACCTCAATTGTATTCACTCTAAGCCATCCAATCTAATCACGACTAATATTTAAATCCTTTTCATAAATCTCATAATAACTTTTATCTCGTTACTACTAACCTTTCCAAATTTAACATTTCAACCCAACTTTAAACTTCAGAGTTAATGAATCATGAATCCATAAAATTCTATATCACTTCATAACTTTAAAAAAACTTCCCAACTTGTCCCAAATAATCCTCAAGATAGACACTTAGCTTATCACGGCAACCTAGCATTTACAGCTCAGTATTTTAACGCGCTTATCAACCATAATTTCTCCTTCTAAGTCATTGAAACATAATCACTACTTCTTAAACCAAAATCCAAATAGATTTTTAAATCTTCAATCAATTGACATGATTCCAAAATTGAAGAAAAAAAAATTTCTTCCAAAATAATCGTTTTTATATCTTTCCGATCTTCTAAACCAATTTTTTTAATATTATTGCTTCCACTTAAGTTGAAATCCATAAACATATACATCGCAACTTGTACGACTCCATTTAATAGTTCATACTGCACCCCCCCCTCTTTTTTGATCATTCAAACCAATCTATATACGTTCAAGGATGTATAATCATAATCCAATAATTCACGAATCACATCAATTCCTGAAATCTATTTATATAGATTCTAACTAATTTCCTCCAGTATCAAAATATAATTTTATAATCCTCTGGTGATTACTACTTAGAATCTTCAAGATAAATTTTCTTGGTAATATCCTAACTTACAAACTACTAATCATTAAATCATCCATTTAGAAAAATGTTCTTATAACTTAGTCAAAGTCTCCGTGTATTCCAATTCCTCAATATAATCCTTCTAGCCATGTGTTTGACCAATGAGTATATAGCAGTGTTGTCATCTTCCTAACCATTATTAAACACAAGAAAGTAAGGGTAATGGTGAAAAGAGTTCAAACAAGATACAAGAATCAAGGGAGGAAGGTGGACTAAAGTAAGGGAAAGGGAATCTAAATCGAAGCTCACAATGAGATTCTCAAAGGTCGTCCCAGGAATCTCTCAGAAAATTCTAATAGTGATTGAGTATACTCTCATTCTAACACCTTACTTCCTATACCCTATAGCAGGCTCGTAGTAGTACAACTAAATTGCCGTACTATCACGACATCGCACTAATGCGAATCTGGTCCTGCATGGACCGGAGGGTGTTTGCCATGAAATATAAAAGAGTAGAACAATTATCGGAGGACTGGACTTTTACTTCACGTTACAAACTCGCTTGTACAAAAAAAGCCTAGGGACGAAAACCTAGGTACAGCAGTCTAAGTACAATTGTTTATTTTAGATTCTGGGGGATGACGATAGAGGCTCGGAAAAGCGACGGCAGCTCTGCCTTACTCCTTGGACGATCGGTATGCAGCCTTGGCTCCAGAAGATTGCTTGGCGTTGGAAGAAATGCTCTCTTTGCTCTCTCTCTGCTTCTTCTCTCTAAGTATCCTGGTGCTCTCTGATCTCGAAAAAGTCTCTCTCTGTATGTATATGTGCCTCTCTGTGTGTGCGTCTCTATTGTAAGGGAATGGCACCCTGTTATTTATAGGAATGGAGGGACCTCATTAGGGTTCACAATGATTACCCCTCAAAGTGGCGGCGGCCTGTCGATCGATCAATCTGGGCCACTAATCCTGAGCATAATAAATCTGGGCCATTTAGTGTAGATTGCACCAAATCTTATCAGTAATTAATGCTGATTGGAATAAATCTCCGTGGTGATGATTTGATGATGTCTGCGAATCTGAATAAATAAATTTAATTCATTCTCCTGCCACGTGTCTCAGATTATTGGGATCGGACCCAATCTTTGATTACAGTAAATCTGGGAAATTGATTGGCTTTATGACACGTGTCCCGAAAGCTGCTGAGGAGGATTGAGCCGCATAAAGGTTGAGCCGCATAAGGATGGAGCCGCATAAGACTGGCCACGTGTCGGGTCTGCTTGGGGAGTGGCCCCTCCCCCCGAATCTTCGAACTATATTGATAATTTGAGCCACACAATGGGTAATGAGCCACATGGAAATGATCCTTGCGAGCCGCATGGAGGAGGCCTCTGCTTGAGCCGCATGAGACTGTTTCTGCCTGAGCCGCATGAGACTATTTCTGCCTGAGCCGCATGAGACTGTTTCTGTCTGAGCCGCATAAGGCAGCTTCATCCTGAACCGCATGGAGGGTCTTCGCTCGAGTCGCATATGACCATCCACGTGTCAGGGCCACGTGGATCTAGAGAGATTGTGTCAGAGATCTCCTTCACTTCTCTAGGGGTCTGTCATTATGACAGAGTCATAATTACTTTTTTTGTGTCAGGGCTGCCACTTTTTCAGAGTTGTCAGCCGTCAAAGTAATTAATGCAGGAGGGGAGAACTATTTTACAAGCTACGTGTCTCCTGTTCTGAGCCACATAGGACGTCTTGAGCTGCATAGTCCCTCGTGCTGCATGAATCTGTGAGCCGCATGGGCTTCCTGAGCCGTATGGAGTTTTCTGGCCGCATGGATCTTTCTTTAATATTTTCCATGCTTCTACAAGACCCCCTTCAAAGTTTTCAATTTGCAAAATTGAAATACTTTGAATAAGAAGCATGGTTATATTCTTCCGGCCGCATATGAAGTCCTGGCCGCATGGATGTGTAAGCCGCATAGATAGTTCAGCCGCATGGATAGCTTAGCCGCATAGCTCCTTGCCATGTGTTCGTGTCTTTAATTGCCTCAAATTTGCTTTTAGCGCCGTCTTTAGGGGGAATCCCAAGGGTTGGTTCATTAAATCTCGAGATTTTATGCCCTGGGTGAATCTCCTTTTATGGGAGAGGGGGCAAAATCCGAGGAGTCGGTTTTGTCTTTAGACGAGGCGGTTTATTACTCCACGTGTCTTCCCCCTCTCGTCCTCCTATAAATAAGAGGAGCTTGAGAGAGAGAGGAGTTCTTTACTTCCTCTTTTACTTCGAATCTTCCCCTATTCATCTCTTCATCTTCTTCTTGATTGTTAATGGCGCCCAAGAAGACTGTTGCAGCGAAGAAGGCAGCGTCTTCGTCGACCGCAACGACGAAGGGCAAAACTGCTTCTACTTCGACTGCGGCTGCTCCTCCACCGATCGTCGTCCCCGCGGCTCATCCTGACGTTCATCTCCCCATTGTCGGTAAGGACATTACATGGGTTAAAGAACCCTAATAGCTATGGCTACGTCGCATGCTTTATGCACGAGCCTTTGTGAACCGTATGTTCGGCCTATTGCCGAGCTGCGAGCCGCATAAGAATAACTTGCTGTGACCGTATACGCGCTGTGCCAACGCAGTCGTATGAGCTATGCTGAGCCGCATGGATTTGCACAAATTTTGTCTGTCACGTGGTCAGTACGAATTTTGTCCGAACCCTGAGGGCCTTATGAGAGCACTGCCGCATGACTTTTTACTGAATAGGGCCGCATAAGTATTCCTCTGTGATTAAGCCGCATAAGGCTTCATTAAACTGGAGCCGCATGAGGCTTTGTTGAGTCGGAGCCGCATGGGTATTTTCTTTAAGCCGCATGAGGCTCGGAAGTACCTGATTATTTCTTTTTATCCCTCTTTTTAACTTAACTTTCTCTGTCTTCTTTTCAGTGAATCTGCCGGTAAATGCTGCTGGAGAACTCCTGGTGGGTAGTGTCCAAGCTGCTCTGGGTTATAGGTACGACCATATTGTTCAACATATGGCGGATCAGTTTCCAAGTGACGAACCCTCGGCTAGACTAAATGCCATCAAGAATCAGTCTTTCCATTTTCTTAACGCTATGATGAACTCCGGGAAATTCGAAGGGGAATATTTGAAGCCTGCGTTCTTTTTTGGAGACGCCTTGACTGTGAAGAACAGTCATGTTCTGGAGGTATCGGAGAATTGGAGTTTTGTCTCTCACGGGATGGCGATCCGCATCCCCCAAATGGAGCGACACTTCCCATTATCTTGGTTCAATATGCTCCCATTGGACCGGAAGATGGGAGAAACTTTAACCCCTACCCGAGGTGGGATGTTTGTGGAAAACATCCATTATAACAACAATCTGAAGTCAGTAACTGCCGGTAAGGTGCACACTAGCTGTTCTGTAACGAGATTGGTCCCAGGTACTTTCTTAAATGTGTCGGGCCCCAATTTCACCTTTTCTACCGCCGATACTTTTATAAATCAACTTGCTCGGAAGGGCTCCTACCCCATTGGCCGATTGATGCTCCCTAGTTGGATACATCCTATTCCCTCGTGGACCAACCTGTCTATATGGATCTTGCAGAAGTACGAGGCCTTTTTGTGTGAGATTGGCCTTTACCATGCTATTCGAGGCACCAACCATGGTTTGTCCATAAACAAGAAGTTGTTCATGTCTCTGCTGGAGATGTATAACTGCCGTACGGGAACCTTCTATACACCCGTAGGGGAAATGGGGCTTGTACTCCATGAAATACACGCAGTCTCCAAGCTCCCTTGGGGGGATAAAGCTTTCGAGGCGTATACTCCCACGAATGAGGAGTTCGAAGATTTGGAAAGGCGGTATCCCGGCTTCGTGGCTCTTTACCAAGAGATATTGTGCCACTATAGCACATGTCATCAGATAGCCCGAAAGGATAGCAGTTCGGAAGGGAATGCCCCCCATACCAAGGACTGGATGCACTATCTCTTCCCAACGGATGCCTCCGGTCGAGTTACCTCCCGTCGCCCTCGATCCCGGGAGACGATTAAAGATTTGGTGTCGTCGGCTAAGAGGGTGGCCACCACCAGTGATAGATTCGGGAGTAAGACCGACTCTTTTGGTTATTTTTACCAGGATCACCAAGAGCTGTCAGAGAAGGCGCTCCTGGCGGGGTTTTTGATGATATGGCTGTGGAATTGTGTAGTCTCTGGAGGGGCTGGTTCTATCGAGAGAATCAGTCGTAACTTCATCCTTCCGGCTGTGAAGTTAGTTTTAAGAATCAGGCTAGCTCTCCTCCCAGCCATGGTGTGCAGCATACATCGTGGCCTTCGCACCTTCACTTCTAAGGTCATCGCTTGCGACGTGACCGAGGATTTTGAACGGACCGAGTTGCCCTATCACTATTTGATGGGGTGGCTGTTGATGCATTATCCGTCTTTGATGAGACCGGGCTCTGAGGATGGTGTAACTGATGATGACGCATTTATCTTCCGTTACCGTGATGAGCCTTGGGAACATGAGACCATACGGGCTTGTCGGATGGTATTGGCGAGGGCAGATATGTACCATATATTCGTATCCGTCCCTCGCTTTACTGCTAAGGACATAGAGACTGTACATCTTGACGGTATTGTGCCCCCTCAACTTCTGGACGGCCAGATGCTCCTGTGGCTGTGAAACATCCGCCCCGCACATCTGGTGTACCGTAACCGCAATACGGTTTTTTTGGAGCCTTATCTGCCCAGCAGGTTTGCCCGGCAGTTTGGATACAGCCAACTTTGTCTAGACAACCCCAGCTCCTGTCTGGGTTTTGAAGGTAGCCTTCTTGATGGTATCAGGGCTTGGCAATACTACGATACATTCCATACCCGTACCATTTTCTCGGTCCCTGCTATTAAGGCGTCAGTGGAGATCTTGTACATGGCGGCTTTATATCATGTCATGGCGAACAAACCCCCGGTCGGTTTTAACCCAGGTGCCAGTTTTATTGTCGGTACCGACCTGGAGGAAGGATCTCAAGGGTCCAAGAAGAGAAAGACTAGAGTCGAAGTGCCAGATTTGGATTCCGCTGCTGAGGATGACGAAGGCAACGAGCATGATAGAGATGACTCTATCCTTCCAGTGGCAGACGTAGAGGTGGATCAGCCGCCTATTTTGTCAGATGAGATGTTGGGGGATCAGTCACCCGTTGCGCCTGGCCCTACTCCGAAACGTAGCAGGCAAGTTTCTTCCGTTGGCGGTATTTCTCGTTCTCGAAAGTTGGTTGCGACCAGACACCGTCAGCTGACTATAAGAGAAAGTGGAGAAGACATTAACCCCGCGTCAGAGGTAACCAAGCCACTCCCGACCCTTCCTTTCTTCTTTCCTTTTAGCTTCGATTTTAATCATCTTCTTTCCTTCTTGTAGGTGTCAAGAGAAGAAGAAGAGTTTCAAGATGCCGAGGTGGTAACCCGGGATGACGGGGAATTTAATGAACCTGTCCCTGAAACTGCTGAATTTTATCAAGATGACGTTGATCGCGTCGTACTTCCCTCCGGGGTTGTTGGGATAGAAGAACCCGCTGAGTCTAACTCGGATAAGGAGGTCATGTCAGTTACGCAAGAGCTGCAGCCTCCATGTTCCTCTCCTGGTAAGATAAGCCGGATCTTATCCCGCGAGGAGGCCTACCTACTCTATCATCACATCCTTCAGGTCACGTCGACTGACCATTATTCTGGCCATACAGGTCCGGCCTCTCCGGTGCTAAGGATGGACACTATCGAGACGAACTATATCGAAGGGGCACCGGTGGAGAGGAGTGCACTTCCTCCTCTTCCGGCTCGTCTTGAGGGGCCTCCTGTTGGCTCGAGTTCAGAAAATTGGGTGATGGGACGGCCAGGGCAGGGGACGACGGTCCTTTCATCCTCTCCTGTTTGGGTGGCTTCGAGGGTCGACCTCTCTGCCTTACCGAGTATCGAGGCTCTTCGGGTGGCGGAGGAAGAGTTATCCGTTATCCGTGCGTCGTCCTGCTCGGATTCCATCCACCTGGTGGTAAGCTCTAGCATCACTCCTCCGATATTACCGGCCATGCTTTCTCTGACGCCGTTCTCTACAGAGGTCTTGGATGACGCGTTACAGGACGTAGTTGCCAGCTTTCACCGTCATTTGAGGAGGGGAATAACGGCTACTGTGGAAAGAGGGACCTGTTTCGTCTTGTCCCAGTAATGTGCCCAGGATCAAATTGATATTCTAAAGACTCTTCTCGGTGGTGCGGGACTGGCTGCGCTCTTGGAGGCGAAGTTATTGGAGACTGAGCAGTTGGTGGCCCAGCTGCAGGTGCTGCGGCAGGCTGATTTGTCTGCTATTATAGATCGGAAGCGTGGCTCTCTCACTGCTACTATAGAGAAGACAAGGGCTGCTCGAGATAAAACCAGGCCGACCGTACTGAAGGACCTTCGTGATCTGTCTAATCGATATGATCAATTGAGCCGTGAGGGCGAAGATGTCATAGCTCGAGAAACGGTTGCCTTCCGTGGGATCACCGAGACGCGAGAGCAGATCCTTGAGCTTCAGAGGAAGCTAACTTTCTTGGAGTCTGAACTTGAGACTGCCCGTATTGATAAGGAGCTGATTATTCAGGAGGCTGACAGAGTCAATCGAGCTTCGACTGACTTGGAAGTTGCCCTGAAGAAGTTGGAGGATGACTGGCAGGAGCTCATGGGCTTGGATAATGAAGAACGGTTATCCCGGGAGGCTGAGCGTCGAGTTAAACAGCGACTCGAACAGGAGGCCACCTTTAGTGAAGAATCGTCTTTTGGA
This sequence comes from Iris pallida, assembly GCA_029216955.1. NCBI lineage: Eukaryota > Viridiplantae > Streptophyta > Magnoliopsida > Asparagales > Iridaceae > Iris > Iris pallida. Next base: position 3,069,318 of record JANAVB010028198.1, on the reverse strand, counting down.
GTTATGTAATGCTGAGCTATAGTCGGCCTTTTCTTCTTGTGTTTTGTTCATGTTTTCTTTTTGAAAGGGACATGGTCCCAAAAGATGTAATGCTTTTTTCTTCCTTCAAATAAAGAGTACTTTCCATTCTATCCTTCATTCGTATTGCTTGTTATACCTGTGATATTGTGGTGATGTTTTTCCCGTCTAGGGGACTTATTTGTGGACCTGTTACCCATAGCATACCTTGGTTTTAGGTACGGATAACAAGTTTGGTTAGGGTACCTGGAACAGTCATGGCAAAGTGGTCATTGGTGCTCTCGGTATCGGGAAAAAGAATGCCGTAGAGCAACTGGGCTCCTGGGGCATGATGAGATGGTGGGCGTGTGCTAAGAAACTTAGCAGAGGATATTTGTGGGCCTATTATCCTTGGCGTACCCTAGTTTAGGATACGGATAATAGGATGAAAGGAAACCAACATATTTGCTCAGAGGTTATGAGGACATGACAAGCATGAGGGTTTTATCATGGAATCTTCCTACTCAGAGGTAATGGGGACATGGCATGAGTGAATTCACGGAGGATATTTGTGGTCAACAGAGGATATTTGTGGTCAGCAGAGGACATTTGTGGTCAACAGAGGACATTTGTGGACCTATTATCCTTGTCGTACCCCGGTTGTGGGTACAGATAATAGGTTGAAAGGGAATCGACATACTTACTCAGAGGTAATGAGGACATGGCAAGTATGAAGGTTTCTTCTACAGAGCCTTCCCACTCAGAGGTAATGAGGACATGGCAGGAGTGGGCTCAATGAAGAGGGGGTACATAAAACGACTCAAAGGTAATGAGGACATGGAAGTTCTATGTAGGAGGTGATTTATTATCGGCGGAAGTGAAATGACTCAGAGGTAATGAGGACATGGCCGTTTTGGTAGTTTGTGGATCGATTACCCTTTTTGTGCACGGGGAGTGCGGGTATTAGATCATGAGGGAGGATCTCTTCCAGGAAGAAAGTTCAGAGGTCCGATCATACATGACTTACTATCTGAAAGAGTGACCGGGATGTGAGTTCAGAGGTACCGACGGGTACATGACTCAATATTGTGAAAGTGTGAGTTCAGTAGCACGAGAGGGTACATGACTCGGGAATCGGGAGAATGGTGAGTGTGTGTTCAGCGGTACCAGCGGGTACGTGACTCAATGATCTGGAAAATTGTAAGGGTGAGTTCAGTGGTACCAGCGGGCACGTGACTCAATGATCTGGAAAATTGTGAGGGCGAGTTCAGTGGTACCAGCGGGCACGTGACTCAAAAATCTAGAGAATTATGAGGGTAAGTTCAGCGGTACCAGCGGGTACGTGACTCAAAAATCTGGAAAATTGTCGTCTAGACATAGTATTTTTTCAGGAACTTGCCATTGACGGGCAACATGAGCAAGTCTCCGTTTTGCTTGGCGAGACGGTAAGCACCGTTGGAGAATACAGCCTCGATGATAAATGGACCTTCCTATTTTGGCTGGAACTTGCCGGCGGTCTTGTGAGTCATGACCATCGGCCTCCGGACTGCCAGAACAAGATCGCCCACTTGGAATGTCCTGATTTTGACCTTCTTGTTGAAAGCTCTAGAGATGCGTGCTTGGTATAGCTCGATCCTTTGCTGAGCCAGAAGGCACTTTTCATCTAAGGCCTCCAACTCTTGTAATCGGCGTCGGTAGTTATCATCCGTCGTCAATTGATAAGTGAGGGCGACGTGGAGTGAGGGTATTTGAGTCTCTAATGGGAGAACTGCCTTACTCCCGTATACCAGGGAGAATGGTGTGTTCCCGGTAGCTGTTCGGACTGTAGTACGGTATGCCCATAAACATTCACCGAGCTTATCGTTCAAGTCGCGTTTGTTGGAAGAGACAAACTTCTTGAGGAGTTTGATGATTGTTTTGTTGAATGCCTCTGCCAACCCGTTCGCTGCTGGGTTGTATGGTGTCGAAGCAATATTCTGGATGCGATGTTTGTCGCAGAACCGATAAAAAGCGTGGCTTACAAACTGCGGACCATTATCGTGGATGATCCTCCGGGGCAGTCCAAAGCGATAGATGACGTGATGCTTGAGAAAGCCGATTACGTTTGAAGTCTTTACTTCGGTGAGTGGAACAACTTCTGCACATTTGGAGAAGTAATCCGTGATCGCAAGTATGAAGCGATGTCCATGGGAGGAAGGTAGAGTAATTGGACCAATGATATCTACCCTCATGCTTCGAAGGGCCAGGATGCCACTGTCGGATGTAGAAATTCGGATGGCTGGGGAATAAAGTCCGTATGGACTTGGCAGGCTTTGCACCTTCTTGCATAGTCTATCGCATCCGCTTCCATCGTGGGCCAGTAGTAGCCCATCCGGCGGAGACGATCCTGTAATTTAGGGCCGGGCTGATGGACCCCGCAGACACCGTCGTGAGCTTCTCGCACGGCTTCTTTGGCCTCTGCCTTTGATAGGCACCGAAGCAATAATCCATCGTAGGATCGCCGATACAACATTTTTATCTCTGTATCGTAGAAGAATCTGAGGGAACGCCGTCTGATGGAAGTGGCTTCCTTTGGGTTCTCGGGCAGGATATCATAGACGACGAAGTCGATGAATGGTTGTCTCCAATCTGGGGCATCATCAATCGCCTGAGCGGAATAACTTGCCACGAATTGAACATTGTTCTTGGGGTAGACCAGTTCGTGGCCTATCACATCTACCGATTGATGGGTATGATTCGGCACTGCTAGGGAAGCGGCCAGGCCTGCTAAGGCATCGGCTTCGATATTTCGGAGTCTGGGGACGTGTTCGATGAAGAACCCCTCGAACGACGAGATGATGTCGATCGCTATTTGGTGATAGAGGATCATGCATTCGTGGCAAACTTCGTACGAGCCCCGGATCTGATTGACAATTAACTGGGAATCGCCGTATGCTTCAAGATATTCTACCCCCAGCTCTCTTGCAAGTTGGAGGCCAATGACCAGAGCGTTGTACTCGGCCACATTGTTAGAGTAGGGTTCCGTGAGGAAGTAAGCTCGGTTGATCACCAATCCGGAAGGGGACACTAGCACCACCCCGACTCCGATAACGATGTTGCCCTTGGGTCCCGTTCTTGAAGCACCGTCGAAGAACATTTGCCATATATCGTCGTGAGAGGTTGCATGCGAGTCGACGACCTCATCTGGGATCTCTTCATATATTCTGGATGACTCCGAACCCGGGTGGGCTGCCAAAAAGTCTGCCAGGGCCTGACCTTTGATCGCCTTTTGTGGGACAAAGATCATATGGTAGGGGGATAGCAATATTGCCCATGTAGCGAGACGAGAGCTGAGTGCCCCTGGTTTAGTCATGAGGACCCTGAGAGGTTTGACTCGTGAGATCACATGTATCGTTTGTCCGGTGACATAGTACAGTGTCTTCTGAATGGCGAACACTAGGGCAAGGCATTCCTTCTCCACAGCGGTGTATCGGTGCTCTGGCCCAATCATCATTCGGCTGAGGTAATATATGGCTTGTTCATGGCCTATATCGTTATTTTGTGCTAGCAGAGCTCCGAAGGAGTGCTCCATTGCTCGTACATAGAGCAGGAATGATTTTCCAGCAACCGCGGCCACCAGGACTGGAGGGTTCGACAAATATTCTTTGATGCTGTCGAAGGCCCGCTGGCATTCTTCGTCTCATACGAACGAGACGCCTTTCTTCATGAGGTGGGTGAATGGCCGACATCACCCGGAGAGGTTAGAAATGAACATCCTGATGTACGCTAGCCTCCCTTGAAGGCCTCTGAGTTCGCGAAGATTTTTTGGGGGACCCATCTCCATAATTGCCTTTGTCTTCTCAGGGTCTACATGGATACCCTGGGCGGTGATGATGAAACCCAAGAACTTTCCGCTGGATACGCCCAGGAAGGACTTCGTAGGGTTCATTTTCAAATTGTGCGCTCGCATCAGGTCGAATACCGTCCTCAGATCCTGCAGATGGTCTCCCTTACAGCGACTCTTGACGGCGATGTCATCAATATAGCACTCCACCGTCTTGCATAAGTGGTCCCTGAAGATGATACTCATGGCTCTTTGATATGTGGCGCCAGCATTCTTTAAACCGAAAGGCATGACTGTGTAGCAATACGTGTCAATCGGTGTTCGGAATGATGTGTGCTTTTCGTCGTCAGGAGACATCTTGATTTGGTTGTACCCCGAGAAGCCATCCATGAATGACATACGTTCAAAGCCGCAGGTATTGTCAATCATGATGTCCGTGATAGGGAGGGGGAATTCATCTTTGGGGCATGCTTCGTTCAGATTGCAGAAGTCGATACAGATTCAAAATTTTCCATTCTTCTTAAGGACGGGTACTATGCTGGCGACCCAATCCGGATGTTGTTCCTCACGAATGAAGCCGCTGGCTATCAGTTTGTTGACTTCGGTTTCGATCGCATCCATGATGCCTGGGTGGAAGCGTCGCTGTTGTTGTTTGACTGGCTTTGCGTCCGGCCGAATGTTGAGCTTGTGAAGAGTAATATCGGGATTTAACCCCGGCATGTCTTCATAGCTCCATGCGAACACATCAATGTATTCTTTGACAAGTTCCAGCAGAGATTCTCGCTCTTCGTCTGTTAAGCTTTTACTGACGAAGATTAGTTTTGGAGAAGATTTGCTGCCGAGGTCGACCTGGATAACCTCATCTTCAGTAGGAGGTTCCTTCAGTTCGAACTGATTTTCCTATTGCGCATCCAACTGCTGGGCCCACGGCTCTAGCTCGAGGATTTCGGGGATGTCTTCCTCTTCTTCATAAACGTCGGCGAATGCCATGTTGACTGACAAGACTTGTCTGAATACATCTCCGATGCTGGTATCAGAGTCAGAAGTTGGTGACCCGGTCGAATGTGAATGCCAGTCACATTCTTTATCTGAACTTTCAGGGGTCGTCGTGGGTGTTACATACCCTAATCCACATCGAGTCTTGCTATAGTAGTTCTGTGGTTTGCCTGCCGGGACCGGTGGCTTCAAAGGTAATCGTCGCCCCGTGCCGTAGTTCAAGCCTGGCGTAGTCTCCAGATCATACCCCTGTTTTTGCATGAGATATTTAGATTGGGGGCTATAAAGATATAGAGGCAGTCTCCCGGCATTTGATCCAAGGTCGACTTCTTCTATGGTGAAGGGATACGGGTCGTCTTTCCGGCCGAAGATGATTGGATGGTCCCCTCCCTCGATTATGCGGTAAGCGTCTTCTGCTGGAGTAAGCTGGATTGCGGTGTGCACATTTGTCCTGTGTGTGGAGGTGAGTGCCTATACCGTGTTCCATAGCATACATCGTACAGAGCTTATTAAGTTCGAGGTAGTTCAAAGATAGCCCTTTATTGATGAAGTAAGATATCTTTTCTAGGGGAATTACATCATCTGCGGAGGGAACATCAGTGTGGGCAGCCACATACTTGGCTAGCTCCGGTTCCTTTTCAGCTATCTTCTGTATCAACGAAGACTGAGAGGACGACCTGGGCAGCTTGATCGTCAGTGGTTCAGCTGGTGGAGTAGAGCGTGGAGTTGTTGGCAAACTAACGACCCCCAGCTTGGCACTCGATGCTGGGCGGGGAGTGGTTGGTTCACTAGAAGTTCCAGGCCTTGCATCGGGGTGACGACCCTTCTTGGGAAGGCGTATCGTCATTGGCTTGTCGGAGGGATTGAGCTTCTCCGTTTGAGGCTGGCTGGCTCTTGGCAGCCTAATTGTCAGTGGCTCCATTGTGGGTCTTGGCACTTGGCCAGACCTTGGCAGTCGGATTATCATCTGCTCTTCTTGTGCCGAGAGGCTGATTGCGTCCTTTTGCAGAGTGGCGGTAAGGGGTACAGACTTGCCAGGTTTGCGAGCTTGGAGGTGGATCGTCAGAGGCTCTTCTGATCCTGTGGTTGTCTCGGTACTAGCTTGTACATCTCCTTCACCAAGATGCTTCTTCGACTTTTCGTACAGGCAGGAGTCTGAGTAGTAGGATTCGACCCCTTTGAAGGGATCGATATTAGCAAATTTTGTCCTCACGAAGCCGTGTTTGTCGATAAATTTGAAGCATTGGTGCAGCGTGGAAGACACGATCATATAATCCTGTATCCATGGATGCCCCAAGAGGATGTTGTAAGAAGTGTCTGCATCTATGACGTAGCAGATGACTTCGGATTGGAGGTCGCCAATTTGACACTTCAGACGAATCTTCCCAATTGGGTAGCTCCTGCCCGAATTGAAACCGCTGATGGCGGTGCTTGTAGGCGTCAGGCGATGCATTGGGATGCGAAGATGATGTAGCAGACCCTTCGGGATAATGCTTATGGAAGAGCCAGGATCAATGTGCATCCGATCTACCTTAACGTCGCCGATGTATCCAGTGTAGTATAGCGGGCGATCGTGCATGTTGGTTTTGATGAGCATGTCTTGCGGAGTGAAGACGATATTGGGCATTGCTCCCATACAGGCGCTGTCTTGGAGATCTGCAGGCGGGATCTCTCCTGTGAGGTTGACCTGAGCGAGGTACGCGTCGACGTTTTGGAGTGAATCGCTCAAAGCCGCACGAACATCCTTGGAGAGTCTCAGAAGCTTGTATAATGACAACTTGGCCGGTGTGTTGGCCAATTGTGCTAAGATGTCGAAGTTGTAGGGCTTCTCCAGCCCTTGTGATGCCTCTTTTCGGAGGGATTTGTCAAAGCGAGTCTTCCTCGGCCTAGGCTTGTCGGTCGTCGGAGGCTGAGCCGGTCCCGGAACCTCAGTTGTGTCGGGCTGATGATCTTCAGCCGGGTTGTCAGCCACAGGCTGGGATTGTGCCCCAGACCGAGTGACTACGGCTGTAGCTTCTTCGATATCTGCTGAGATTGTGCGGCAAGACCTGACTTTTCCACTCTTCTTCTTGCAAATGGAAGATGGTGTGGGCTGAGTCACTTCTGATACCAAGTCTGGATGGACCCACATAACCTCTCCTCGTGACGTGGTGAGAGGTACTAGACCAGCAGCCTGATCTCGGGAAGGTGGAAGATTAGCAATCTCCATTGTCGCCAGAGGGATGGGGACCACACCGTCTTGGGTTTCCGTCGGAGGAAAATTACCGAATTGTACTGACACCATGTTGGCTGCCACGGTTACCTCTTCGAAATTGATAGCCAGAGCATTCGAATCGATGAGGTTTTGGATGTACCGTTTTAGCTGGTAGCAGTCGTGTGTAGCATGGTGGACGTAGCAGTGATAATGGCAGTACTTTGGGTTCTCTATCTCTGCCGGCCGCGGTTCCCGTCTTGGTGGAGGAAGCTGAATTCTGTCTCCTTGTATGAGCATGTCCAAGATGGGCCTGACGTGACCGTCTTCGAAGGAGTAAGTGATTTGCGGCCATTATTTGTCTGCGGGCTTTGGCTCAGGTTTCTGTGCCGTATCGGCCACCATAGCCTGCTTTCCCCTGCTGTCCCGATTGTTGGAGGGGCTACCCCCATTGTCGTTGTTGGGATGCTTGCCCTTGTTCTCTCCGTCCGAGATGTGCAATCCCAGTTGGCGAGCCTTCTTCAATCGTTCTTCGGCGCTTGTGGCACTGATGATGAACGTCTTCCAATCCTTGAATTGACTTTCGCCCATCCAGAGACTAATTGTTGGAAGCAATCTCTTTTGGCAAATTTCAATCAAGGAGGAATCCGGGTTTCCAGAGGGCAACTTCATGGCGGTTTGACGGAACCACTCGATGTAGTTCCTTGTCAGCTCTTTCTCTCCCTGGACGACGTCCATGAGGGTGGACATGGTGATGTCCTGCCCTACTTCGTAGAATCTCTCCAAGAACATGCGCTTGAAGCCGGCGAAGGAGTGGATGCAGTTGTCCGGCAGATTGCGATACCAGTCAAAGGCGACTCCTTCTAATGCCCCGATGAATAATCGTGTGAGAATGGCATCTTCATGGGGCAGGTGGTCGGTGGTGACCTCGAAGTAAGTGATGTACCGACTTGCTGAGGTCTTGCCATCATAAGGATTGATATTGAACGGCTTATATCTTGGTGGGAATGGAACATCCCTCCATGCAGCAGGGTATGGTTGCCGTATTCTGAGGTCATGAGAGTTTTCTCGAGCGTGGAACATGGCTCGGAGCTCTTGGACCTCTCTTCTCGCTTCGCGGGCCTCATCCACGGCGGTGGGGGCCGTTACTTCGGGAGGACTGTTGCCCGGGTTCGGTGCCGTTGAGTTCGAGTCCGCATTGACCGCGGGACCCGTACTTGTTTGGCCAGGCGTCCCTCCTTGGAGAGTTGGAAGGGCCGCTTTGATCTCGTCTACAGACTTGACCAAGGCATGCAGTATGGCCTCTAGAGTGTCGATGCGTTGACGATCACTGGAACCACCTTGGTTGCTGTCTGTCATGAATACCGTCTTCACATGAGAAGAGATAGACGGAGCAGTGGAGGAAACGCCCTCCGAATCGTACCCCTGTAGTGAGAAGTCATCGGGGTATGTGGGTATGTTCCCTTATGATTCAGACTCGGAAGGAACAGTACCCCCAATCTCCGAGTTTGCCTCGTCTTGGGAGTTATGGACGTCCTCGGGGACGTCGAGGTTTGCTGTATCCGATGGGAGAGTTGTCTCCCCCGGCTCGTCTTCTTGGAACATCGGATTGCTGTGGAAGCTCGGAGGGGTACTACCCCCAGCCCCAGCAACCCCCTGCATTGTGGACGACGAATCTCCCATTGTAGCAGATTTCGTCTTAGAGAGAGTACCTTGGAAAACTCTGGTGGTGGGCACCCGCTTAGATGACAGTCTTTTAGTCACAGTGGTTGAAATCTTCGGGCTGGAAACATTTGTCTTCTTCCCCCTTCCATCAGCGGGGACTTTCCGAGCAGAATTACAGGAGACGATGGGGAGTGTCTCGTCTTCTGAAGATGGCTGTTGCAGTCTTTGAAAGACAGACTGCCGGTCTTCTCGCATCGTCGTGCTGTTGCAGCAGCAGTTGACGATGACTTGGGTACAGTGACGTCCGTGGAAGAACTCATTGCACCCCGATGCATCTTCTCTTTCCTTGCGTTTGTGGAGGATGGCCTCACGCAAGTCAGATGGGTCTGGACCGACCATGTTCGCTCCCGGGATTTTGGGAGACTTTTGCGAACCTCTCTGTCCGTCTGCCGCCGGGGGCTGGACTCGAGTGGTTCTGTACAACTTTCCATCCGAGGCCCGCGTAACAGTATGCGGAACGCTCGGATGGTCAGAGGTCAGATCAGCGGACCGAACTCGCCAGGCTCGTGCTGCTTTAGACTTCTTCGCTCTAGTGTGTAAGGGCACATAGTAGGAAGAGTCTAAGTGATACTAGAGAGAGTCGGACATATCTTCTTGGGAGCACAAGAGATTAGGACCGTACGAGAGGCGGTAGAAGACAGAGCCGCATGGAGTAGGCGTCATGCGGCTGTCATCGTTGGTCCGTATGCGGCTGGCAGACGTAGCCGCATAGGCTTTCTTTATGCGGCTGGGAGTCTCAGCCGCATGAGTCTTCTTTATGCGGCTGGATGATCTAGCCGTATGGATTTTCTTCATGCGGCTGGTAGATCCACCCGCATGAGCCTCCTGCATGTGGTTGGCAGATTTGGCCACAGGAGTGCTCGGCTTCTTCTTGGGGCGCATAGAGTCGCTCTTTGTCCCTGCAAGTCCAGCATCGTAGTGCTTTCCGCTGCCGAACTTGGGGACATCAGAGTTCTCTACGGCTCGAAGTGGAGCCGTATGAGGGTCACCTTCGTCGTCTTGGGTAGCAGAGAGTACCCCGTCCAAAGCTTGTGGGGGAGCGAACGATTTTGGCCTCCACTCGCAGCGAGCTTTCTTTGTGCGTGTTCGCTTCTGGATCGGGCCGGCACTTCCTTCAGAAAGCATCTCTTCAAACGCCTGTTGGTCGAAACGGACGACCATCTTCTGTTGCGTGGAGCCAAGCTTGGTTGCATCCGACTGCGTCACCAACTCCTCAGCCGTAGAAAAGTTTGTCTCCAGCAGAGTCGCCATCGTGTTTGCCATGAAATATAAAAGAGCAGAACAATTATCGGAGGACTGGACTTTTACTTCACGTTACAAACTCGCTTGTACAAAGAAAGCCTAGGGACGAAAACCTAGGTACAGCAGTCTAAGTATAATTATTTATTTTAGATTCTGGGGGGTGACGATAGAGGCTCGGGAAAGCGACGGCAGCTCTGCCTTACTCCTTGGACGATCGGTATGCAGCCTTGGCTCCAGAAGATTGCTTGGCGTTGGAAGAAATGCTCTCTTTGCTCTCTCTCTCTGCTTCTTCTCTCTAAGTATCCTGGTGCTCTCTGATCTCGAAAAAGTCTCTCTCTGTATGTATATGTGCCTCTCTGTGTGTGCGTCTCTATTGCAAGGGAATGGCACCCTGTTATTTATAGGAATGGAGGGACCTCATTAGGGTTCACAATGATTACCCCTCAAAGTGGCGGCGGCCTGTCGATCGATCAATCTGGGCCACTAATCCTGAGTATAATAAATCTGGGCCATTTAGTGTAGATTGTACCAAATCTTATCAGTAATTAATGCTGATTGGAATAAATCTCCGTGGTGATGATTTGATGATGTCTGCGAATCTGAATGAATAAATTTAATTCATTATCCTGCCACGTGTCCCAGATTATTGGGATCGGACCCAATCTTTGATTGCAGTAAATCTGGGAAATTGATTGGCTTTAAGACACGTGTCCCGAAAGCCGCTGAGGAGGATTGAGCCGCATAAGGGTTGAGCCGCATAAGGATGGAGCCGCATAAGACTGGCCACATGTCGGGTCTGCTTGGGGAGTGACCCCCCCCCCGAACCTTCGAACTATATTGATAATTTGAGCTGCACAATGGGTAATGAGCCGCATGGAAATGATCCTTGCGAGCCGCATGGGGGGGCCTCTGCTTGAGCCGCATGAGACTGTTTCTGCCTGAGCCGTATGAGATTGTTTCTGCCTGAGCCGTATAAGACTGTTTCTGTCTGAGCCGCATAAGGCAGCTTTATCCTGAACCGCATGGAGGGTCTTCGCTCGAGCCGCATATGACCGTCCACGTGTCAGGGCCACGTGGATCTCGAGAGATTGTGTCAGAGATCTTCTTCACTTCCCTAGGGGTCTGTCATTATGACAGAGTCATAATTCCTTTTTTGTGTCAGGGCTGCCACTTTTTCAGATTTGTCAGCCGTCAAAGTAATTAATGTAGGAGGGGAGAACTGTTTTACAAGCCACATATCTCCTATTCTGAGCCGCATAGGACGTCTTGAGCCGCATAGTCCCTCGTGCCGCATGAATCTGTGAGCCGCATGGGCTTCCTGAGCCGCATGAAGTTTCCTGGCCGCATGGATCTTTCTTTAATATTTTCCATGCTTCTACAGAGGGATGAAATTGTGTCTCCTTAACTATCTTGACGACAGATCGAACAAAGAATCAATTACTGAAAAAGAAGCAAAATCATCAAAGGAGGACAGTTGTTTTCAAAAAGGAGACAATTAACAGCAAGAATTGCTAAGAGTTTTCCTAATGTGATTGAGTACCTTAACTTATATCCTATATCATATTGCAGGTTGTAATGATACCCTAATTCGAGTACCACTACGAATCACACTAGTTGTGATTGGAAGACCTGCATGGGCCACCACTAAAAACGTGTCACGACCCGCACCCAGGGTGAGGGCACGAGAAGTAACGAACGCCCAGCCTACGCCGCAGTATCGGCGGTAGAACGCTGTCCTGAGTCACCATATCTAAAACAATCTAAATGAACTAGGAATAGAGAGTAAAATAATACGTAACTCAATCACAATACTAAGATGGAATAGAAGAAGAATCTCAAGAGAGTCACAATAAAAGTATAGGTGTAAACCACCAAAATAATCTCAAGTACAACTCATAAAGTCTCAAACAAAAAATACAAAATAAAGTACTAAGTCTCAGCTAGACTATGGGCAAGTCCTCAGCGACTGTGGGATCCTCCTGTGGGTCCACATCGCCAGTGTCATCTAAGCCAATGCCGTAATAAGTAGGACAGTACTCCTCATCATCACCTGTAAAATTTTTAACATGCCCAGTCAGGACGGAACGAGCACATATCTCTCACAACAGTTTATATCAGGAATGGACATATAAAGCAAGCTATAGAAAACTATACATGAATCGCTGTAAAGAGAAATCAACAGAAGAGAAGATATAACTGAGATATAAATATGATAAATAAAGAATATAACCTTCTACGTGAAACAGAGCATGAATTGGTTATGTAAACAGCTTGGGTTGCACATGGATACAGCTATGGAATGCACATGGATAACTACTGGGGATAATGATCACATAACCAACTACACTCTCCCTGCCCCCAACCAATACACAAGGATCGAAGCATGTTATGTTATTGCACATGGATAACAACTACTGTATACATGGAGCTCATATGGTCATGAGTGTACATGAATAACATATGAGTGCACATGGATAAATATGAATACATGGAGTACATGATGACCATGGTAAAGTACATGAACATGACATACTCGATGTATCCGAGGGGATAACATCGCATGAAAAGATCCAGAGGGTACCGATCCGTGTGAACGTCGTGTCAGCATCAAGTATACTAGTCTATAACAAGAGTACATATCCAAAGAAGCATGAAAAGATCAGAGAATGTACTCGCCTGGCAATTCGAACTACTGATGATGAAAAGTGACTGGACTGGAGTAATAAGATCCTATTTAAAACAACCACATGTCATAATACAGTCTAAAATATCATAAGGAAAGCCTTCAATGCAAATTATATATGATTTGGTCAATCTAAGTCAAAGTCAACCTTGGGTCAACTTTGGTCAACCAAACTAGTCAAACTAGGTTAAAGTTAGTCAACTAGTCTACATGTCCATTCTTAGGTCACTACCAGTCCTAAAGTTGATTTTTGGGTATTGAGCTGGTGTTATCTTAGGTCCAAGGAGCCTAATCCTAACAACCAATGTAATTCCCAAAACTTAACTCATGATACTCTATATCTAGTATCTATACCTTAGACTAGCATATATTTATACAACATATCCACTCTTAAGAGGTCAACCCACAATACCATAGCCTTATATATATACATATCCACATACTTATATATATTTTAAAAACAATCCTACTCTAGCTACAATCACTAGTCCTACTAATCAATTAAACTCTAACTAGGCATAACCAAACCTAACTAACTATCAACTAACCATTTAACTAAACTAACTTGGCATCAACAATCCTAATTAATAAATAAACTGAACTCTAGGAATCCTACAATCAAACCATTCATATATACATCACAAAATTTCAGATTTCTCTTAAAGCTATCACAACAAATTCTAAACTAATCAATCAACTAACTAAACTTAGCTAAACCTAACTAAACTTGGTGATACCAAATTCTTAACTAACAGCCAACTGACTTGGCATTACTGGAATTTATCCCAACCCAGATTTCTACCCCTCTAAAACTCAGTTATAGGAAACTACCCATCTCTCTAATATCCTATTTTGGTATAAACCTGAATACTGAATACCTAACCCAAAATTTGAACTTAGCCTATTCCCATGATGCAAACTTAGCAAGTAATCTCTTAGGTAGGTTTATAGGACCTGTGGGTTGGGTTTTACACAGCAAATACTTTTGAAAACAGATGGGAACAAGGTTCAATTTCTGAACAGTAAAAACTGGGATATTGAAACTAACCCAAGCAACCCTATGCTAACCCGCTTTGAGTACAGCCTCCTCCTCTTTGTAAACCAGCAAGTAATCTCCTACATAGGTCTAATAGGATCCTGTAGGTTGCTATATACAGAGTAATCATCTCAAACTGATGGGAACAGTTCCAATTTCTGAAACACTAGACTGGGATTAAAGAAAACCCGATACTTAATGAAACCCAAATTCAATCACAGCCTTCTCCTATGATGCAACTAATAGGTATCACATAGAGGGGGTTAAATAGGATCTGTAGGTCGACTTATACAAGATTTTAACACCCGAAAACTGATACCACAGGACCAAGTAATGAATCAATAAAAAGAAAAACTGGAATTAACCCGATACTTAATCACCAACCTAACATGACTTAAACTTTCGAAAATCTACAATATAATCAAAGACAAAAGGTTGGTAATGATGTCAAGTGTTGAACATGAACTGTAGGTGCAATCGTGTCCAAGAAAATAGGACACGAAGTGTCCTGCATACGTGTGTGTCAAGACTGGAACCCAGTCCTCGTGCACGTGTGTCACGCGATCTAGGGCTCGACACAGAGCGAATCGCGCCACGTGGTTGCTCGTATACGTAGCCCACCTATAGGGCTACACGTCCACGTGCCTGCACTGGACTCTCGCCACGTGTCCGAGTCGCACGAAGTGCGTATCGGACGCCGCGTTCTCACGCGCGCGCGACAGGTCGAAATCGATGCCACGTCGATTTCTCCCTCGATACTCCACGAAACCTCACCAAAATTTACGTGCACCCTGTCAGTCATGGTCCCTAGCTACACACCAAATTTCGTGCGTCGAATCGCCGTGTCCATCGAGAACGGACATGACAGCAGTAGGATACGCGCGCGGTCCTCGTGTTGCGCGTGCGTGTCCTGTTTTGGACACGAAAACGTGTCGATTCTAGCAAGAACCTAGGGTTTAGGAATCCTCACATATAGGGCAATCAAATCGTGAAATTAGATTGCAAAAATAACATAATTGAAATCTAAGAGGAATTTCATCGAACACGTGAAACCCTAAACTGATATGTGTCGACACGCCTATCAAACAGACACGAAACTTAACCAAACTTCATGGGTGGGTCTAGGGTACCTAGATGCATGCTACTATGGGTCGCCCAGGCTAGGAAGCTGTCGGCGTGGGAGAGTTAGGGTTGTATTTGCTCTCTCGGGTAGGGTTTATGTACAGCCGCGGGGGGTGGGGGTTCTCGATTTTCTTTGTTATGAGCGCGTATATACCCCCCCTCTTCACCCTCGGGTTGGGCTGGCCTCCGAGCACATGGGCTCGGCCTGGGGGCTGGTTCAGCTGGCTTGGCTATTTGCTTTCCTATTTCCTTTCTTTTATTAACCAATGCATAGGTATATATATATATATATATATATATATATATATATATATATATATTTTTTATATATATATATATATATATATATATATATATATATATATATATATATATATATATATATATATATATATATATATATATATATATATATATATATATACATATATAAATACATGTATACATACACGCCTGTATGTATATATCTCTATATACATTTATATATATACATATACTCATATATTTATATACATATTTATATATACATTTATATACACGTATATATACGTTTATATACCTATATTTATATACATACACACACACATCCACCATTATATATATTTATACATGCACACACACTTATATATTTATATATAATATGATACTTCCTAATTTTTCTATAAAAATATAATATTAATCTGCCTGGTATAGGGTCATTATAACAATATGTGCACCAATATAAAATACATTTATTATAAAAATAGGAAATAACTAATAATAATTATATACGTATATACACGTTAATTATTATAACAATAATAATGACAAAATGTAGGAGAACAAAAATACAGTAATTTAATACTAGATGTATTTGAGCTTGCATGTATAGTCTAATATTGCCAACTGCACAAGGGTAGCTAAGCATGGTGTTTATCCTATTTCTAAAAATAGAATATCAATTTAATAACTATAAAATATATTATATATATATATAAATCCTTTTTATACAAAATGTCTATTTGGACAATCAAAGTTAATAAATGCAATATGTACGTCTACCTGGACGTCTTTGGTCTCACTATATGCCTGCTTGGGCTTGGATTTGACTTTGGCCCAATCTGGACAGGTTCGGTACAACCGGGTTCCCTTTAAAACTCAATAATATAATTAAATAATAATTAAATCCTCGGTAAGGGTTAAGTCGCAACTTGGCCTGGTTTTTCTAGTTAGGACACCACTATGGTTCGGCCTTCCCTACCAGGGCTAATACACTAGTCAAAGCACGCCATTGCACTATCCGTGCTACGATTTCTAATCACCTTGTACTCCAATTCTCAACCATGATTAAAATCATCTACCGTACTAATAAACTAAACAATTATTCATAATGATCTAAAATTATCATTTAAATAAAATAAATAATAAAAAAATATTTTTAAAAAATTTCGGGAAGGGGAGCTACAAATCTACCCACCTTAAAAATAATTTCGTCCTCGAAATTATAATTCATAACTATTTCTTAAAATTCGAAGTTTAGTATTAACTTAATCTCCTCAAATTTAATTTCAAAAAAAATTTATAACCAAGAATATTTGAGGACTTCTACCCACCTTTGGTCACACTATTCCCTTGAAACACAGGTCACTAAAATCATATAATCTTCTAACTAGTAACTAAAAATTCTACCAAGACTACCTAGGACATATGGTACCTATAATCCCTCATATATATAAACAACCAATATTCAATAGTCAAAAAATATTATACTATAAATTAAGAATTTCTGATAAATCCTAGATAGCACGATCATTCGTCACCCCGAAATAAAAGGGACAAGAATCAATGGCACAGGAAGCAAGGAAGTATAATTGAGAGCAAATATAGAGTTTTCAAGGACGTGGAGAATTTCTAGAAGAATTTTCAAGGCAGAGTGGATTGAGATTTCTAAGGTCTAGTCAAGGTCGCAGGCTCGTACCAGTACAGTTACGTAATCGGTACAATATGCTCTGACCTGCGTGGGCTACCACAAAAACTTGTCACGACCCGCACCCGGTTTTCGGACGCGAGCTCGTGAGCAAGCCAGCTACGTATCGAACGGACTCCAGTCCGACTCGAGTACGTATAAGCTGTCACGATCATGGGTATCATGTCTAATCTAAATTGTATCTCAATCCACATGAAGCATATAAACAAGAATGAACAAGTATGGGTCATGGTCTGCAGCCCATTAGCATATTGTTCGATTAGACTCCAAGAATGATATGAGTCTATAAATAAGCAGAGTATATCATGGTACTGAATATAAAGTACGAAAGGATAATAAAGAAATATCACAAGCAAATACCTGTATCATGCATCGCAATCCTGTACCATCCCGCTCTGCTAACTAACTCCATACAATCGCTAAACCTGAAGAGATCATCAGGTCCTCAGAGGACTAGCAAGATACATAAAACATGCCACTATGACAGTAAATAATATGCATAAAGAGAATGACAGAAATATGATACTCTACTTCTAAACAATTACATGATAACGCAACATCAAGGACAATGTTCAACACTTGGGCTAATAGACAGAGTACCATGACAATCGTAGCTCATCCGAAACTAACGACCAACGGAATAATCACAATCGCATCTCCTCCGAGAATAACGACCAACAGAATATCACAACCGTAGCACGAAACTAACGGCCAACAGAATAATCAATACAACCGAAGCTCATCTGAACTACCGGCCAACAGAAACTATCATATAGCCCGCATGCCTAGTAATTATCCTCTATGTCACAAGGAACTATACAGGTGTCTAGTCAAGTCGAATCAAGTCAAGTGCAACTAACAGGTCAAGACATGTCAAGTGAATGTGACTCAGGATAAGGCAATACTACCAGGACCTATACATGGAGTAACAGTGATATACTGGATAAAGAAAATAATGTACGTGCACGTAAATAAGAAAATATCACTGACATGAACATAAGAAGCGTGTAATAAAATATGACAGAAAAGAAACTGCAATATAGAAAATGCATAAAAATACTGTAGAGTGGGCAAGGTATACTTGCCTGGTGGCAGCGCGAAGAACCAATAAGATACCGTCAACTGGTACGCCATAAAGTCAAAATCCACAATTGTCTCCGAAAGCTGAAACGAACATTGCCAACATTCTCAGAATAGTCAAATTAGCTAGGATTGCCTGTCCTTAAGTCCAATTCTGGACACAGGGGCAAAACGGTAATTTCGGGCAAAAACGATGTCCGTCGTTGGATCCGCTTTGTACCGAAAAGCGTGCCATAGTCAATGGTCTCTAAAGTCATCAAACTATATGTCTACGGATTCGGTTTTCCGATACGAACCCAACCGTATGTCCAAAGTTGGATTCCGGCGGGCTGTGCACAAAATCACCCGTTGAGTGGGACCGTGGGGCCCGTAAAACGATGATTTTATCAACGGTCTCAGAATCGGACCAAACTTGGCATACATGACCAAAAAAATGATACGGTTCTGTTGGCACAAGTTTCGTCTGGATCCGATGAGCGTGCATAAAGTAATTGAGAAATTTGCAAAGTGTACGATACGGTAAATTTCGACGAATACGCATCGAATTCGTCGCGCATACGCGACCAATTTGAATTCCGCCAAAGCCTATACGACCACGAAGCCGTTACGCAGCTTTCGATGCTTGCGGTTCGCGACCACGTCGCCCGGAATGGCGGGACGCACGTCGTGTGCATGAATTTCTAAGTTTTGAAAACATATTTTTGACGAAGTTTACATGTGTTTATTTCTCTGTACAAAACAAATTTCTATAAACTTCCTACTGGAATTTTCTAGCCCTATATGTTGGGTTTAACTTCTGTTTAGAAAGTTTCCTGATTCGAAGGATAAATTGGTGGGAAAATCGACGTGAAATTGGGTGTTTGGGACTGTTACAAGGGTTCTGTTTTAACAGGTTTTTCGTCAACTTCCACTCGATTTCTCTCGAGTCTCGGATCACTAGAAATTAAACTATTTATTAGAGATTAAAGAGGGTTATAACAGGATCTTACCAGAGGAAGCGGTTCGACGATTCATCGACCGAGCGCGGAGATAACTCTCTGCGAAAATCCTCCCCCGCACAGTGTCGCTACTATGCTTCCCTCGCGCGCGCTGTGGTTTCGCGCGCCTGGCCGTCAGCGGCGGCGCACGACGGTGCGCCCAGGCGTCGGGGATGGGTCGCCCAGGCTAGGAAGCTGTCGGCGTGGGAGAGTTAGGGTTGCATTTGCTCTCTCGGGTAGGGTTTATGTACAGCCGCGGGGGGTGGGGGTTCTCGGTTTTCTTTGTTATGAGCGCGTATATACCCCCCCTCTTCACCCTCGGGTTGGGCTGGCCTCCGAGCACATGGGCTCGGCCTGGGGGCTGGTTCAGCTGGCTTGGCAATTTGCTTTCCTATTTCCTTTCTTTTATTAACCAATGCATAGGTATATATATATTTATATATATATATATATATTTTTTATATTTATATATATATATATATATATATATATATATATATATATATATATATATATATATATATATATATATATATACATATACATATACAAATACAAATACATGTATACATACACGCCTATATGTATATATCTCTATATACATTTATATACACGTATATATACGTTTATATACCTATATTTATATACACACACACACACATCCACCATTATATATAGTTATACATGCACACACACTTAAATATTTATATATAATATGATACTTCCTAATTTTTCTATAAAAAATATAATATTAATCTGCCTGGTATAGGGTCATTATAACAATATGTGCACCAATATAAAATACATTTATTATAAAAATAGGAAATAACTAATAATAATTATATACGTATATACACGTTAATTATTATAACAATAATAATGACAAAATGTAGGAGAACAAAAATACAGTAATTTAATACTAGATGTATTTGAGCTTGCAGGTATAGTCTAATATTGCCAACTGCACAAGGGTAGCTAAGCATGGTGTTTATCCTATTTCTAAAAATAGAATATCAATTTAATAACTATAAAATATATTATATATATATATAAATCCTTTTTATACAAAATGCCTATTTGGACATGTAAGCCCCCTGAATTTTAGGGCTATTTTAAAATTTTCTAAATAAATTATTTTCGATAAGTGTTTTATTATCTAATTATTTTTTATCATTAATGTACCTTTCCGTAACTTTGACTTCTGGAGCGTCAGGGATACCAATCTCTGTAAACTCTCTTCACGAGTTTTGTTGTAAACAAGATTATCTTCGTTTTGATATATCATGTCCCACTTGAACTCGTTCCCTTGTGCTCTTTTTGTATCGCGCAAGTTCGGGTCAACTTAGACCGATTAATCGTTGAATAATTATTCCCACTTTTATTTTTGATCTTCGTTTGCACGTCACCGTGACTTTTAATTTAGGAGCACGAGACCAATCGTTTTCTCAGAACCAACTCCTCATGAATGATCTACTCGAGACGCTCTTCATCCATGACCTTCGTGTCCCACTCAGACACTCCATTTTGTGCTTCATTTTCTTCGCACAATTCTCGGGTTAATTTAGGCCGATTTATTTTCTACCGTAAAACCTGATTTATTTTTCAATTTAATTTCGGGACCCGACATCGATCCAACCTAGTCAACCCAAAGTATGGACGTGGCCCACATGAAGCCTACTACCCACATGAAACTTGTGTCCCATTGATTGGAGTCCCCGTATATTATTTATTTACCCATGATTATAAATCCCTATTTTTAATTCGAATATTGCACCCGGTCCGATTTTGACTCGACCCGGCTCGACCGAACCCGAACCCAAGTCCCATGTTGTTCTCCCATAACTGCCCAAAAACTCCACATAATTTCCCCTATTTTTTCCCTACTTTAAATATTTATTTTTCTCTCTCCACTTTACATATATTCTATATATATATATATAAAATATATATATATATATATATATATATATATATATATATATATATATATATATATATGTATATCTATATATATGTATATCTAACTCTCTCACTCTCTCTTTATTAATACAAACACTCACCTCACCCCCTCACCTCCACCTCACAGTAGGAGCACCCCCCCAACCGACCTCTTTCTCTCTCTCTAAAAATATCAACTCTTTCTCTCACTCTCTTTATATTCTTACACACTCTCTCACTCTCTTCATACTCACAAACCACACATACACACAACACAGCTGAACCCCCCCTTCCATGGCGACAAGCATCACCACCACCCTCGTCGTGCCCCTGGCCGGAGCTCCGCACGACCACCATCTCCTCCTCCCCGACTTCTCCTCTCCACCACCTTCACCATTACTATCATCACCACCATAACCACTCCCACCACCATCACCTAAGCCACCACCGCCGCCGTCGACCCCCGGCCGCCGTGCCCGGCCAGGCCAGCCCCTCCCCGGCGACGCACCGTCGCACGCCGCCGCACCACGCCGCCGCAGCAGCAGCTGCAAGCAGCAGCAGCATGCCAGTAGCTGCCGCGCCGCCTCCGCGCGCGTGCATGGGCATGTCGTGCGCCACTTCGTGGCCGGCACGCGCCCCCGCGAGCACCTCCTAACTCCGGCGAGCCCCTGGCGACCTCCCCTAGGCCGCCATCTTCCTCCCCGGCGCGACGCATGGGTTATTCGTGCGTTTTGAACGAAATCCCGTCGTGATGCGCGCATTTTGAACTCAGAAAGTGCGCTCCGTCGCAGCAAGTTCGTACGTATTTTCTGGGAGATCCGACCGTTGGATCGACGAACTCCTTGCTCCATCGCAATCTCGGTATATCCATCTTCACTCCTGTCAATTTTTGTCCGTTAAGTTTGTCGTTTGATACCTTAAAACTGGCCACCAAGTTGACGTTTTAAATTGACTATTTTTGGACAGTTTCGTGGAGCCGACTTCGTCAGCTTGTAACTTCGCCGTCGCAGCTCCGGTTGGCGCGCTACCAGTTCTTGTGCGCAGCTGGTATAACCCTCTTCCTGCCCCCTTTAGATTTCATTTCAGTTTGAGCTTGTTAGGTCGGTCGAATTCGACGCCAAAGTTGGCCGTTCGAATTCTTAGTGTTGCACTTGTAAAATTCCATTTTTGAACCCGGGACTCCGGATTCAATTTCTGACACCACCAGTAGACTCGTGGCATCGTTCTGGCATATTTTCATATAAAGTTTGCTTGATTTGGAGAACGTGGGCCCTGGCACGCATTTTGGTGCAAAATGGGTCCCACTTTTCGAGTCAACGGGTCACTTTGAGATCGGCTCATCGGAATCCAATTCCGGATATACCGTTGAGTTCGTATCGTCATTCTGGACTCGTTGACATATAATTTGCTGAATTTTGAAGACATTTGCTCCGACACGCATTTCCGTGTAAACCGGATACCAAATGTCGCGTCAACGTATCATTTTGAGATCGGCACATCGGAATCCTATTTCGGACATACCGTTGGGTTCGTATCATCATTCTGGATTCGTGGACATATAATTTGCTAAGTTTTGTAGACTTTAATCCTGACACGCTTTTCGGTGCAAAGTGTGTCCAACGGCGAACATCATTTTGACCCGAAATTACCGTTTTGCCCCTGTGTCTAAATTGGACTTATGGGTAGGCTATCCTAGCTGATTTGACCGTTCTGGACACGTTGGTGATATTTATTTTATCATCCGACAACATCTGTAGATTTTGCTTATGTATTATCCTTAATTTATAATTAATTATTTTTTCCAAAAATTGTTACTTTCTGGTTTTTGAATTTATATATATTTTTAATTAATGTAAAAATCTGAGAAAAATTGTATTTAAATACTATGTTAATTTAGCTAATTTATTATAATTTTTCCAGTATTTAATGAGTACTTTTGGTATTTTATAAAAATAGGAAAACAGAACTCATTTTCAGGATAATGTGTTTGTTGATTTTTAATAAATATTTATGAAGGTTTATAAATCCCAGAAAAATTAGTATAAATTTCTATAATTAACAAGGATCATTTTGGTACTTTATTTTATATATAATTTAGCTTTTTGTCTATCTCTAAAATTATTGGAACTTAGTGTACAGTTTGATTTATTTATTAAATAATTACGACTTTCAATATTTTGTGTTGTTTTGAGTTATAGGCGTATTGGACCACCCCCTACACTAGTGTAAAGACCCTAGAGAATTAGTTTGGATATAGTGGCACTCCACATTAGACTTTTATGCTAGGTCTCCACTTGGCTAGTATCCAGTCAGGAGTCGTGTCACACCACTAGTGTATTATTGAACGTAGCTTAGAGCTGAGTTTGTGTATCATTATTGACAGGACACCGGACATCTATATCTTCGTACTAGTATTCTTGCTTTGCTCGAGGCAAGTACATCTACAAACTCATTTACTGTCTTTTAATGCTAGAACATGTATTAACCCTGTTAAAATACTGATCCTTGAGGTAGCAAGCTATGTCTTCACATGTTGTATTACTTACAGTACCTGACATGCTTAGGACAGTTCTTATATCTTCACATGTTGTGTCACGGCCCGCACCCTAGAGTAAGGGCACGAGAACGTAACAACGCCCAGCCTACGCCGCAGTGTCGGCGGTAGAACGCTGTCCTAGGTCAATCATCTAACAATATAAAGGTACCTGTACAGTATATACACTCCGAATGGAGGTGACATAGCAATATACAGTCTCAATCACATCTAAAGCAGAATGAAAGATAGGAAGATGGATAGATAAATACTGGAATGAAGGAAAAACCACATAAATACAACCAGAGAGTCTAAGTGTCTACTGACATAACAAATCAGAACATCCAGCTCAAACAAGACTCTAGTACTGAAAAGGAAGAGTATATACAATCTAGATCTCAAAGACAGAAAATAGAAAACCTAGACTAGGGAGCCTCAGTCTCTAAACTAGTGGATCAGGCTGGAAATCTGGGTCACACATGGCATCCACAGCTGCCCCATAGTAGGTATCTATGCAGGCCTCCTCCTCATCCTCTGTAAAATTTTCAACAGGTCCAGTCAGGACGGGAGCGAGCACAAAACACCTCACGTAGTTCATAACGAGTTAGGAAATATAAAGCATGCAATAGAGTAAAGTACATAAAACGCTGAAAGAAGAAGATATATGAAAAACAGTAGAGATTTGATAACAGGAAATATCTAAATATGATAAGTAAGACTGTAAGGAACATGTGATTTTAGAGCACAATATGGTTATGTAAACGGGTTAGGTTATACAATAAAATGGGACTCCATTGTACGTGGGTATACAATGGACATATACAATTTCTTATACAATACAATTGATCACATAACCATTTTCTACTCCCCCTCCCCAATCAATACACAAGGATCCAATTCAGTTACGTTACCTTATACAATGACTTGTACAATGACTTGTACAATGGCTTGTACAATGGCTTGTACAATGGCTCAATGTGATACTGAGAGTACAATATGCACAATGAGTGTACAATGATAAGGGTATTCAATAAATACAACATGTAAGTGAAACGCACATCACAATATGTACTTAGTGAATACAAGGAGATAACATCTCAGAAGAAGATCCATATAGTACCAATCCGTGATAATGAATCGTGTCAGCATCAAGTACAGTAATCTAGAGCAAGAATGTAAAACCATACAAGTATGAAACGGTCAGAGAATGTACTCGCCTGATATCCTGAGTGTCTGAAGAGAATATACTGTCCGAGGAGTGGTGTTTGTCTCCTATAGAACAGTACAAGTCACTAAGAGTCCAAAAAATGATAAAGTAAAATCCTACTATGCATTCTACATGATTCTAGGTCAATCTAGGCCAAAGTCAACTCTTGGTCAACTTTGGTCAACCCTAGAAGTCAAACTAGGTCAATCTAGTCTAATCAAGTCTAAACTCAACTATCTAGGTCTAACCAGTCATGCTAGGCTCTAACAAGGCTATACTAGACTACACACAACATTCAAGTACTCATACACCTATGCATATACAACACTATGTATATAGATACAATTATTGAATAACACTATGCATTCCTAGGCTAAATATTATATGTATACATATAGATATACATTCACACCTATATATATATAGGCACATTACATTCACCTTAGATTAGACATAGGTATATATATATGTGCTATGCATACATAGAGAGGGGAACCACATGGTGTGTGAAATGTGTTCAGAAAAACAACAATGAAAGAAGAGGGAAGAGTGTGTGTGTGGGATCAGGACAATACAATGGGCTATGTGTGTGTGGGTGTACAGGAATTTAATAGTGAAGAGTGTGTGCAGGAAAATAGACAGTGACAACAGCCCTGTTCTTAGGTTGATACAAGGAGCTCAGTTAAGTGAAGGTGCTAGAGTGCAATGGTGTGTGTGTGTGCTAGGGTGCAGTCCAAACTGGACAGTGTGTGATCAGGTATTAAGTGCAGGAATTGACAAGGCAGTGCAATAAGTGAATAACTGAAACCATGGTGAACATGTATCAAAAACAGGGATCACAAAGATTTTTTAGAACTAGAAAACAGTGGAGAAGAGCAACCATGTGTGTGTGAAATAAAACTATGTGAAATCATAACAGTGTACAGGAAAAGAATCAGTGAAGAGTGGACAATGGGTGTCTGTGTACTCAGGAAATCAGGAATATGTTGGCAGGAATTAATAAGCAGTGGAAGGATGTGTCAAAGTGACAGTGTTCAGGAAATGAGCAACAGTGAAGGAAGACTCATAACAGTGGGAGGAAAAACACACAGGATAGGTAAGGAAATTAATTCATTTATCATTCCAACAATTCCTAGGCAATACATTTAAGTTAACACTCATGTAGTTCTCAGGTTTAGGCATGTGTAGGTCATGTAAGCTAGTATTAAGAATTTACAAAACCTTATATGAAATCAGTGAGCAAACAGTGAAGAGTGGAAACACATTAACATGTTACAACTATACTGAAGTTAACAGGAAAACAGTGGCATTAGTATTGAAGTTCTCAGATATTAATGTGAACCAGTGTGACAGGAAAAAGGATGTGACAGTGAGCTATATGACCCTTTCAAGGTAATACTCAGGTTTTCCTTACATTGTAAATCAATGAGAGGTAAAAACAAACTCAGATTTTACACCCAACAGTGAAAAATAAAGAAGTTCTCAGGTTGAAACACCCCAACAGTCCTAACATGATATCAACAATTTAAAGAACAACTGGAAATCAAAACAGTGGACAGTGTGATACAAAAACTCAGGTTGACAAGAGAACAGGAAAAGGAAGTTAACATTTACCTACTCTAATTCTCAGATACATATATAATTCAGTACACAACTTCTCAAAACAAGATCAATGTTCATAACATCTCAGTTAAAGGCTTAGTTATGTTACACAGGGACATTAACAGGTTCATGAATAAATCAAGTATTTGAATGAAACCACACAACATCATAATTTCATTCTCACAAACAAGAGCCTAAAATCGTATGTGAGAGCCTAGTTTATATAAAAAGTAACATGTAGGAAATATCAACAGTAAGAAACACATAATTTAACAGGTAATGAAAGCATTGGGAAAAACTAGGAAAGACAAGTATCAGTGTGTATCATACATTCACAGTTCAGACCAATTCAAACCAACAACCCCTCATTTACTAAACTACTAAGCAATCCTAATCTATCACAGATTAATAGGCATATTAGGATCCTAAATATCAATTTAAACATGATTAAAACATTCAAACTCGATAAATACACAGAGCAACACACCAAACATTAACACACAGGCTTGCACAGTCAAACGTGACCAGTGCGCGTGTCCGCACGCACCCGACACGTCACCTCGTGGCACGAGACTTGGGGAGTGTCGTGTCAGACACTGCCCCAAGCTCCACGTCCAATGGCACGCGCCCACGTGCCCTGGGCACCCGCACGAGCACGCTGGTAGCAGGGGAGCTACAGTGCTCGTGCACGCGCGCCTGAACCCGTGTGTGCGTGTCCAATATCGACACGACACGACACAAAAACCACTCCAGTGTCCCAGAAACGTGCAAGCGAGAACAAAACAATGATTCATTCAAACACAAAATCTAAATTGATACAAAATGCTCACTGAGGCATTTTGTCAAACACCTTCGACTAGTGATTGATACGTGTCCAGAATGGACACGAATCCACCGACACTGGACACGAAACCTATCCAGACCTTAGGGGGACCCTTAGGGCTTCCTATTGGTGAAGACTACATGAAATTTCATAGGGATTTGAAGAAATTACCTCCTTGTGAACTTTCAATGGAAAAAGCCTCTTTCTAGCTCCTTGCTTGGTATCCCAATCACTTCTAATCAATGCCAAACTGAACCAAAACATTCACAACAGCAAGAATGACAGATTTAGAAATTAATGCAACTAATTTGGGGACTTTAGGACCTATAATGGAATTATAATGAATTTATTAAGACAAGAACTCACCTCCTTGAAAATAGGGCTCTTCCTAAAGAAAAGAGGCAACCCTAGGTTTGGGAGGGGTTTTATATGGGGGAAATCCCTATGTTGATAGTGGCCGGCCACTAGGGCTTTGGGGTTAGGGTTTAGTCATATGGTTGGGCCTTGGGCCAAGCTACAAAGCTAAATGTAGATTAAACTTAACAAAGGTTCTAAACCACAAGTCATGACTTATGACTTCTAATCCTATTTGCTAAAATGACTTAAACCAAGTGCTAGGCTAGGTTAGACTAGAGTCACTTGACCTAACCATGGCCCACTAACTAGGGTTAGCTTCTAGGTAGGTCTACAAAGTCGACACTAGTCAAAAGTCAACATAATCAAACAATTTCAAATAAATTCCTAAAAATTCCCATAAATTCTAATAAATTTAAATAATAAATAATAAATAATAATCCCAAATAATTCTTAAAATTATAAAAATGACTAAAATACCCCTCAGTCTGGAAATGAACACTAGCAAGACACCAAATCATAAGTCATAAATTTAAATAGTTTAAAATAATTTAAAAATCACTAAAAATCATAATATGAAATAAATATCATTAAATAATAATTATAATTATAAAATTTCAAAATTACCCTCATCTGGAAAACTGGGTGTTACATGTTCCTTACTAGTTCTCAGTACATGTTTTACTATGCTTTATACTACTCGGAGTATTCACATGTTTCATACTGTTTCCAGTACCGGCCATGCTTATATTACTCCCAGTATCTCTCACATGTTTTTACTGTTCTCGTATCTCTCACATGATAGAACATGGGTTATGGGGAAACTGACAGTTGAGTACGTGATCATGACCCCCCTATAGTAGCGAGCGAGGTCGCATTTTATATGCATACCTTGCCGTAGGCCATTATCCCGTATTTCTGTACGGATGTACACCTATGCCTGTTGACTTGTACGTATGTACATTTTATTTACATGTACCACAGTATATTGTACATCTATTGATCGATCACGTACCTGCTACAGTTTTAAACATTACATATACATCTGTCTCTATGACATATGTATCCTTGCCATGATAGATTATGAGATATACCATGATTCCAGATA
Source organism: Iris pallida (assembly GCA_029216955.1). Lineage (NCBI taxonomy): Eukaryota > Viridiplantae > Streptophyta > Magnoliopsida > Asparagales > Iridaceae > Iris > Iris pallida. The sequence goes on along the minus strand of JANAVB010028198.1, from coordinate 3,040,915 downwards.
TGCCATGTTTCCTGTGTTACTATGATATTGTGATCCCAGTTGTACCATGAGGTCATATTTCTGGTATTTCCTGTTTTATAGACTTATCACACCATGTTTCTTATTGTACATCTCTTTCATTATATGTTCAGTACTTTGGTTGTAGAGGTTGTACTTTCTCCCGTCCTGACAGGATAACGTTGTAGGTTTACTTTTCGAGGAGGAAACGCTATGTGTTACATATTATGATACTGCATTCAGGACCTGGCCTTAGCTCCAGAAGAGGCCCCAGCGGGAAACCTTGCTTACTTATTTTCATGTGTTTTGAGACTCAGATTTTGGTCTCTACTTATATTTGGATACTGGACTTTGTCTCCAGTTGGATACTTTGGTTATGTATTATTAAATCTGTACTTGTTTACCTGCGCTTATAGATGCTGTGTTGTGATGAACTTTAAATATGATTTTAGAACTGTTAGCTACTTAGATCCTTTATTGTTTATTCTAGAACAGCTTACTGCGCTTTAACCAAGCGTAGGCTGGACATGGCTCGGCCCGGCCCAACAATTTGGGTAACGGGTCGTGACAGGACAATCAAAGTTAATAAATGCAATATATACGTCTACCTGGACGTCTTTGGTCTCACTATATGCCTGCTTGGGCTTGGATTTGACTTGGGCCCAATCTGGACAGGTTCGGTACAACCGGGTTTCCTTTAAAACTCAATAATATAATTAAATAATAATTAAATCCTCGGTAAGGGTTAAGTCGCAACTTGGCCTAGTTTTTCTAGTTAGGACACCACTATGGTTCGGCCTTTCCTACCAGGGCTAATACACTAGTCAAAGCACGCCATTGCACTATCCGTGCCACGATTTCTAATCACCTTGTACTCTAATTCTCAACCATGATTAAAATCATCTACCGTACTAATAAACAAAACAATTATTCATAATGATCTAAAATTATCATTTAAATAAAATAAATAATAAAAAAATATTTTTTAAAAATTCCGGGAAGGGGAGCTACACACGAAGTGCGTATCGGACGCCGCGTTCTCACGCGCGCGCGACAGGTCGAAATCGATGCCACGTCAATTTCTCCCTCGATACTCCACGAAACCTCACCAAAATTTACATGCACCCTGTCAGTCATGGTCCCTAGCTACACACCAAATTTTGTGCGTCGAATCTCCGTGTCCATCGAGAACGGACACGGCAGTAGTAGGACACGTGCGCGGTCCTCGTACTGCGCGTGCGTGTCCTGTTTTGGACACGAAAACGTGTCGATTCTAGCAAGAACCTAGGGTTTAGGAATCCTCACATATAGGGCTATCAAATCATGAAATTAGATTGCAAAAATAACATAATTGAAATCTAAGAGGAATTTCATCGAACACGTGAAACCCTAAACTGATACGTGTCGACACGCCTATCAAACAGACACGAAACTTAACCAAACTTCATGGGTGGGTCTAGGGTACCTAGATGCATGCTACTATGAAGAAAAATCAGGAAAAACTATGGTGTTTGGATGTTTACCTATTGCGAGTTGAAATACCAAAGAAACTGATTCTTCGATCAATGAGACGACCAGTTTCCACCGAGTAAACGCCTCCAACTCCTTGCTAGCAATGCTCCAGCAAATTTTCCTCCTTCCCACGATCACAACGCACTTCGTTTGAGGTGAAACGGAGGTCGGATGAAAAAGTTAGGATTTTGGAGAGCTGGAAACTAGGGTTTAGGGTTGGTTCATGGGCCCCTCTCCTCTATTTAAGTTGAGTTTAAGCCCATTAACAAAAGGCTAAAAAGGCCAATTAATTAAATAGCCTATAAATGGTCAAATGGCTTTCCAAATTAAACCAAAGCCTAAGATAAATTCTAATTAGCTAGATAATCATCATATGTCATGGTTAGTCTCTAATGTGGATTTTCTAAAGTTAAACTAAAAGCTAAATCAAACACAAGTCAATAATATCTAGAAAATCCCAAAATAACTAAAATGGCTAAAGTGACTAAAATACCCTTATTTCAAAAAGTGGGTGTTACAGAAATCTGGAATGCAATTTAAGGAAACCCAACAATGACAGTTTATATGAAAACACATTGACAGTTTTCATTTCATAATTATTCAAACTTTAAAAACCTCATTTCATATTCAAAACACAACCAAACGACCCAAAAATTGAACCATAGATAGATTACAAGTAGGAGATCCATATTAGGGACTTAAACCAACGATTAACAACATTTAAATAGGTAAATTTGACTGCCAAAATTCGATATGGAAAAACTGGAAAAACAGGAATGACATGTGTATCAGGAATGACAGTTTGAACCCAATTCGAACACCAAAACAATTCAAAAACCAAAAATCAGTCGTGTATAGAGGTGTCCCACATGTGTATGTGTCATGGGGGAGGTGTCTCGTGTCCATACAAGGGGACACGAGGTGTCCAAAATAGGAGAAACATGAATATCAGTAAACAGTGGGTGCACAGGCTCGTGCGGTGAGTACAGTGACCCGTGGACACGACACGAGCCACAACACGTCTCGTGCTCGTGTCCATACAAGGCCTAGGTATAGGGCTAGCCATAGGATGTGTCGTCACGTGTCCACGACGTGTTTGGACGCGACACGACACGCGTATCAGTAGGCAAAAACTCGCGCGTACAGTGCGTGTAAAATCAGTGCGCGCACGTTTTCTCCCTCGACACGATACGACACCACCCCAAATTTTGTGGGCACAGTGTCAGTCATGTCCCCGACCTTCACCCTAAATTTCGTGTCCAACCGTGTCGTGTGCAGCGCACACGACGTGTCCAGTAGCAGGACAGTGCACGAGATCTCGTACAGCGCGTGCGTGTCCTATTTAGACACGGACACGACACAGAATCCAGTCAGTCGTGTGGAAAACCCTAAGCGACCTAAAAATGAGTATTTCTATTCAAACACAATTTGAAAATCAAATCGAAATGCCTATTGGGGCATTTCATCAAACACTTGCACCATGACACTGATACGTGTCCAAATAGGACACAAAAAGGACTCGAATTCTAGGGTTACCTATTCCTACAGTTAGGTTAGGCCTAGGGCTCCCTAGATATGCAATAAAATTAGAATTCTATGGTGTATAATGAAAGTTACCTGTATGTATCAAAATCCTCAAAAAGCCCCAAAGAGAGGTGTTCCTCTTGATAGCCAAACTTCTCCAATTGCTCCCAAGCTGAGATTACTCAATAACAGCAGCAAGAAGAATAAAATTAGGACCTATTACAATCGGTTTGGGGAAAAACAGGAGTTGAAATGGATTTTCTATGATTTATGGAAGATGAAGACTTACCTCTTTCTAAAACTTTGCAAAATTCCTAATGGAGGCTAGCCCTAACTTTGAGGAGCATTAAATAGAGGGGGGATCAATGTGGCCAGCCTTGGGCTGTTGGAATAGGGCTAGGGTTCCATGGTGTGGGCCTATGGGCTTTTAAGGCTTAAGTCATTAGTCATGACTTATGAAGTCATAATCCATTCTAGCCTAATCAATTCCTAATCTCTCCAAATAAGTTCTAATGAGTTAAATATCACTAACTTAGGTCAAGCTAGGGTCCCATAACCTAACCAAATAGTCATGACCTAGGTTAGCCTCTAGGACAGTCTCCTAAGTCAACACTAGTCAAAGTCTAAAATAGCACCAAATCAATATACTAAAAATCACTAAAAATTCTAATAAATATAATTAATACTAACTATCACTAACCATGGTTAGCTAAGACTAGCTATGACTAATCTAGGTTAGGTCCAAACCAAGTTAGGCTAATCACAAAACATGGCAATCAATTAAATAATATTAAAATCACACCATTCTTAATAATACATTAAATTCCAAATAATATATATTAAATTCAATTAAATTCAAAATGACAAAAATACCCTTGAACTGGAAATGATAAATGAAACACCCTAATCACATAGCTAGGCTCTAGGTCAACCAGTCTCCAAGGTTACACTATCAAACACCAAAATCATAAGTCATGTTTTAAAATAATTTTAAATGATTAAAAATCACCAAAAATTATAATATGAAATAAATATCAATAAATAATAATTATAATTACAAAATTTCAAAATTACCCTCTTCTGGAAAACTGGGTGTTACAATTTTATTTGTTTTTCTTGTCTTCTCCACCACTTGCCATGTCATCAGTTACTTTTCAGTTTTCACCTCTCATATATTATTTTTATGTCTTGTAAATTCTATTGTGTTTTTGCATTACCATCGGTTTGTGTGCTTGTTCCATTCCTAACTGGAAACTAATATTTTTCAGGTTAGCCGTGGATTCACTTAGCTTTGGGAGATACGGGTGTACTTGCAGATATAAACCTAGAAATAGATAGCAGTGGTATTATTTTCATTAAATGTGTAAGAACATTATATTTTCTTTCTAATATAAATTTGTGTATTGTTGTAATAAATCTTAGAAATGTGAATGAACAATAAAGTTGTTATTTTATGATTTTGAGCATCATGGTTGTGACAGCGTTCTACCGCCGACTCTGCGGCGTAGGCTGGCTTAGGGCTCTATTGTCTTGTTAAGTGTTGTGAGTCTTAGGTGGCTCCTATGTGGCATGAGCCACAAGACAATGTCTTGTTTATGTGGCAAAATTATATCTCAAAAGACAATGAGATAGAAAAACTCTCTCCAATGCAAAAGTATTGAGAAGACAATAAAAAGTATTTTTTCCAACTTCCAAGGCAACCTTTTAAGACAACTACTCATCTTCTTTCTTTTTTCTAATATTTTTTATTCATAATTGATGACATGGAAGAGAAGACATTGTCAAGAGCATTGTTTAGAACAAGACAATCAACTTCATAATGTCTTCTTTAATTTTTGCCACATAAGCTTAACAATTGACTTGACAATTGCATTGGAGAAGAATATTTGAATAAAATTTTGTCATTCCTATGTGGCAACAATATTTTTCTAAAGTCACAATAGGGTTGGAGATGCTCTAGGGGATAGATTCAAGGGCTGATTATCCAAGTATACATCCAACCATCAGTCCTCAAATGATCACATAAACATGCGCGCGCAAAAAGGGACAGGATTTCTGAGGGAGGGGAGACCCGTAAAAAAAAACCGTCTGCCACGTGTCTATTTTCCATTGGTCGGATTTTTGGTGGCTAACGCTGGTAGGGGTGAGCATTCGGTTAATTCGGTTTAAACCGAACCGAATAACCCAAAACTAAATTGGACCGAAATCGAGTAAGCAAAACCGAAACCGAACCGAATTGACCCAAAATCGAATCAAACCGAACCGAATTAAATCGGTTCAGTTTTCGGTTTATTCATTTTTTTGATTTTTTTTGCGCTTTTTTTGTTAATATATATAGTAATTAAATATACCTAGACATATTTAGTATATACCTATATATATAGTACACACACACATATATATAGTAATTAAATTTTCTTATTCGGTTTTCGGTTTTGGACCGAAATCGAAACCGAATAATAAAATTTAGTATTTTCAAAATCGAAACCGAACCGAACATCTTATTCGGTTCGGTTCGATTTTCGGTCCAAAATCGAATAATGCTCACCCCTAAACGCTGGCATGGAAGTTGACATTTGAGGGATAGGCTCCGACCCATCAAGGAGTGGACACGTGGCCGCGGGCATTTTTTTTGGCTATTTATAAAGGCACATCAAAAGTTGATCAGGACTAGCCCGAATTGGAGCTAGTCCAGGTTTGAAAAAAAAAATTACTCAGGACAGCCTATTTTTTTACTCATGGGACTGTCCCCCCCCCCCCCCCCCCAAAACCCCAATTTTGAGTTTCATTTCCACATTTCACTCTCTCTCTTAAAAAAACCCTACTTTTCTTCTCCTCATCTTCTTCTTCTTCTTCACCATTTTTCTCCTCCCCAAGCTACATCTTAACCTTTTCTCCAAGCTCTCATTTCCAATTTCGATGCATCCAAAGGCTCTCTACCCGAAATCCTAATTTTTCTCTCATATTCTTCTTGTAATATTTATTTCCAAAACCCAATTATACATTAACATGATGGAAAATATACAATGTAATATTTATTTCAATTATTTATTACCAATTTCATGATCGAAGTAACCCGAACAACATTCGGCCAAGTCGACTTTAGGACTGCCATAGTTTCTGGCAGTCCTAAATACTGATAGGACTGCCAAAATTTGTGACAGTCCTGATGTACATCAAGTGCATTCCAGGGCTGCCACAATTTCTTGCAGTCCTAAAAAGTATTAAGGACTGCGAGAAATTGTGGGAGTCCTGATGTACAGTAAGTACATTTCAGGACTGTCACAATTTCTGATAGTCTTAGAAGTATTGAGGACTGTAAGAAATTATGGCAGTCTTGAAATAGATTTAAAATTTTGAGTTTTTTTAAATAGATTTATACCTAAAATGGATTTATAGACCGTATATATGAAGGTTTATTTTAAAATGAGCAAAAATAAGAGACTTATTGTCACGACCCGGTCCCAAAATTATTTGGGTCGAACCGGATCATGTCCAGCCTGCACCGTTGTGAGACGGCGGCAGTAAGTTATTCTATATGCAGGTATTCACAACCACATCTATACATTTGTCACAACTTGTATATACGAAAATTTTAAAACTTTTATTCAACAATTAAAAAGTACAATAGAAATGGAAGAACTGAAACAAAGTGCTGAATTCAAATTAACAAACTCCAAAACAATAAAACTAGAAAACTGGAAAAATAACTAGCTAGGCGGTCGACTCATCAGCCTTAGGTTCTGCGTCCTCCAAGGGGGACTCTGGCAACACCACAGGATACAATACCGGGTCATAGTAGCTATTGTACAATAGCTCAGCATCCTCAATGTCACCTAAAAATGTGTGTCTCCAGTCAGGAGGGAGAAGTACGAATATGTATCTCACATTTCAAATAATAATGGAAAAGTGCAGGCTAAACAGTTGAAACAATATTTTCCAGCAATTTAACAATTTAAAACTGTCACCCTCAATTTTCCAAGATAGGGGTAAAATGGTAATTTTCCATTTTAGAATATTTTTAGGAATTTTATTTAATGGATATTAATATTTAATGATTATAGGAGTCGGGTTCGAATTTTATCGCATTCCGACTTAATTCGGGACTCCGAGGAATTTCGACTTGAGTTGTGATTAACACATTAATTAGCCATGGTCCACCAAACTTAATATTTAGGTTTATGAGTTTGGACTAATCCCACATGAGTGTTTAGGCTTAAGTATGATTTTTATTTGGTCTAAACTAACTCCCAAAACCAAATTAGGAAGCTAACTTAGCATGTGTAAGCCCCTGAATTTAGGGCTTATTTTTTTTTCAATTTTATAATTCAATTATTGTAATAGATATTATTATTTGATTATTATTTGATTAAATGCTCTTTTCTATGCCTTTGATATTTGGAGTGTCAGGGATGTTCATCTCTGAAAACTTACTTCATGAGTTTTGTAGTGGATATGATTACCTTCATTTTGGTATATCGTGTCCCACTCGAACTTGTTCTCTTGTACTCTTTTTGCTTCGCGCAAGTTCGGGTCAATTTAGACCATTTAATTATTAATTGAATTTCCACTCATTTCCTTGATTATTATATGCATGTTACCGTGACTTTTAATTTAGGAGCACCAGACTAGTCTTTTCTTTGAGACCAACTTCTCATGAATGATCTACTCGAGACGTTCTTCACCCATGACCTTCTTGTCCCACTCAGACACTCCATTTTGTGCTCCATTTCCTTCGTACAACTTTCGGTTCAATTTAGGCCAATTAATTATCTACCGTAAAACCTGATTTAATTTTCCATTTAATTTCGGGACCCGACATCGATCCAACCTAGTCGACCCAAAAAATGGACGTGGCCCACACGAAGCCTACTACCCGCATGACGTTTCTGTCCCACTTATTTGAGACCCCACATGCCACTTATTTTCCCATGATCATAAATACCTATTTTAATTCAAATATTGCACCATGTCCGATTTTGACCCGACCCGGCTCGATCGAACCCGAATCCAAGCTCCATGTTGTCCTCTCGTGACTACCCATACACCCCACATAAATTCCTACTTTTCCTATTTTTAAATATCTCTATTTCCCTCTCTTTTATATATGTATATATATACATATATAATATATATATATATATATATATATATATATATATATATATATATATATATATATATATATATATATATATATATATAATACACTCCTTCTCTCTCTACATTTAAACAACTCATTCTCTCTCTACCTACACTCCATACCCCATCACCAGCACAAATCAACCCCCCCATATGGCCGGCTTCTTCTCTCTCTCTCTCTCTCTAAATATCTTTCTTTCTTTCTCTCTAAATCTCTATCTCTCCTTATATATTATATACACACACACATATATAATCTCTCTCTTCCTCTCACCATCACCCCATCACCTTACAAGCACCCCTCCCCCACATGATGTACGAGAGCAGCCCCTCTTCCATTCTTTTTTTCTTTCTTCACTCTTCTTATTCATCTTCTTCTTCATGTTCTTCTTCTTCTTGTTATTTAACCCCACCACCACCATCACTACACAGCCACCACCACTTCAACCACCACCCTCGTCGCCCACAACCAGCGTGCCACTGTACCGAGCCGTGCGCCACAGCAGCCGCAGCAGCAGCAACACACTGTGCGCGCACGCACGGGCCGCCGTCGCGCGCTGCCGCGCTGCGGCACAGCGCTGCCGCCGGCCGTGGCCGGCCACCCATGGCCGGGCGACCCCAGCGAGTTCCCCCGTGGCACGCGTCGACTTCTCCGACGGGCCGCCTAGCCGATTCGTGCGTTTGGCACGGGTTCTCGCCGTGACGCGCTCGGAAACGAAGTCAGAATCTCGTTTCGGGACAGCGACTTCACGCTGATTTTTTGGACAATTCGACCGTTGGATCGGCGATTTCTTCACTCCGTCACAATCTCGGTATATACCCCTTCATCTCTCTCAAATTTTATCCGTTAATTTCGTCGTTTGATAGATCAAAACCGGCCACCAAGTTGACGTTTTAATTTGTACTATTTTTGGACAGTTTTATCGAGCCAACTTCGTCGGCTCGTAACTCCGTCGTCGTAGCTCCGTCTGGCGTGCTACTGGTTCCTATGTGAAGTTGGTATAACCCTCTTCCTAACTCTTAAGTTTCGTTTCATTGTGAGCACGTTTGATTGGTTGAATTCGACGCCAAAGTTGGCCGTCCGAATTCGTAATTTTTAACTTGTTAAATTCCATTTTTGAACCCGGGAGTCCGAATTCAATTTCTGACACCACCAGTAGACTCGTGGCGTCGTTCTGGCATGTTTTTATATAAAGTTTGTTAGATTTGAAGGACGTGGGCCCTGGCACGTATTTCGGTACAAAGTGGGCCCCACAGTCCGGGTCAACGGGACTTTTTGAAGCCGGTTCATCGGAATCCAATTCCGGATATACCGTTGAGTTCGTATCGTCATTCTAGACTCGTTGACATATAATTTGCTAGGTTATAGTGAACATTGGTTCCGGCACTCATTTCGGTGCAAGTCGGATACCAATATCCGGGTCAACGGGTCATTTTGAGATCGGCTCATCGGAATCCAATTTCGGATATACCGTTGAGTTCGTATCGTCATTCTGGACTCGTTGACATATAATTTGCTGAGATTTGAGGACATTGGCTCCGACACGCTTTTTCGTGCAAATCGATTTCCAATATCCGGGTCAACGGACCAATCTGAGATCGGGTCATCGAAATCCAATTTCGGAAATACCGTTGAGTTCGTATCGTCATTCTGGATTCGTGAACATATAATTTGTTAGGTTTTGTGCACTTTTATTCTGGCACATTTTTCGGTGCAAAGCGGGTCCGACACGAATACAAGTTTTGACCAGAATTGCCTTTTTGCCCCTGTGTCCAAATTAGACTTATGAATAGGCTATCCTAGCTGATTTGACCATTCTGGACACGTTGGTAATATTTGTTTCACCATCCGACAACATCTGTAGGTTTTCATCCTATTATTATAATCTTTCTCTTTTGTTTGTATTTTGAGATCCATCGATTCCAGTGATTTCATCATCACTGAAATTGATGTGTTGACCCTGTAGATGTTTATAGAGACTAGCCTTGACCCTGTTTGACCATGGTTGACTGCTTTGACTGAACGTCGAAGTAGAGTCAACATTTGACCTAGGTTAGACTAGTTTCGACCTTGGTTGACCAAA
>JANAVB010028198.1:2800656-3025656 GCA_029216955.1 Iris pallida | reverse complement strand
AGGAGAGGAGAGGAGTGCGGGTAGTGGAGAGGGATTTGTGGATCTGAGCCGTGAGTGGGGGTTGTGGGTTGAATGAGTTCAGTCATTGGTTAAGTTGGGTTCAGTCTAGTTTGGTGGGCTTTAAGTCATTGGGCTTTGGTTGGACTAGGATTTAATAGTTACTAATTAATCATTTAATTATTCTAGGAAATCCAGCTAACAATTAATCTATAATAACAACAATAATAATAATAATAATAACCTAATCTAAACTAATAATCCTAATTAATCTAAATATCCAATAATTAATCTAAATCCAGAAAGCGGGTTTCACAACCTTCCCTCCTTAGAAAATTTCGTCCTCGAAATTTCAAAGATAAGGACCGGGGTACACCCAAGATCACTTAGCCTTGATCAAAAACAGGATTTTAAATCATCAGGCACGATTAGATTCTAGGCATGATAGCTAGGTACAATGATAAAATATAGGCACGATCAGAATTATCTAAATATGATCTGAGATAGAGTTGAAATATTGTTGTGATCAAAATCATTTTAGGCACGAGTAAAATCTAGATACGATTAAAATATAATCAAATGATCATAAAATAGAGAAAAAAAATCAAATAAGGTCTCGTGAAACAGAAACGAAAGTGACGAACATCAACAATTTATTGAGAAGGCAAAATAATAGAATCTTCTGAGATGAGGGACTAAAAATTCCAAATCAAAAATTGGAATAGGGTATAAGGGTTTGTGACTCAGAAAAAATCAACAAGTTGTATGATAGGAGGATAGCGAGGGTGATCAGAACAATATAGCTATGATAGGAATGTAATTGAATAAGAAATTTCCACTGAGGGCCGAGTGATGATCAAAGGGAATAGAAAGAATATCGTTTCACTATTTCAACGGTCAGAAGATAAGATATGCAGGAAAAAGACCTACAAGATAACTATCTTATTAATACCATGCAAAACCAATCTCTAACTAGCTGAACTTTCGGTATCTACATAAAACTAAGATATCGGTCAGGGTATTAAAACTAAATACATATATGGAATCATAAATCACCTAAATCAATTTTTCATCCATCGTTGTATGCCAATGGTCTTATCTCAAATCCTCTCTGCTTATTCCTTCTCTAGAACCTGTCATTCCATTGCTCGTGTTATTCCTTCCATGGCTATATCCGTCTCTTCTAGGTATAGTAGTCACCTAACCATAAAAGTTGATACTCGTCAAGTGTTTCTTTACTTAATCATTATATTCACATGTTTATATATTATCCAAATTCACTTCCTCCATGGGAGAATCTTACCAAATCCTAGAATTTTCTTGCTATCTCTACCTACGTCTTCCTTTATCTTCAATAAAAATCAAAATCGTCAAATACCATTATTGGTTTGAATGAGGTTTATACACTAGTGAACACCACCAACGGTTCTAACCCAAATAAGTTACAAGCTAAGATGTACCACTCTCTCAAGACTAGCTTACTCAAGGTATTATTCTACCTTTTCTACCCTTTAGCTATCTAATATTAATCCCAAGGATCCCTTACAAGGAATGAGATAAGTAACAATCTATATTTCTCCCGCATATAGCTATCAACTATATACATATGGTCATCCACAAGATGTATATCAACTATTTAATATATAAAGCTAACCACAACTATCTACAGCTTCCAAAATATGTAACTAAAAAAAATACTAAATAAATAAATAAATATAAAATATATATATATATACAACGTACTAAGGTTGAAACAGGAAAGAGATTGAGCCAATAGAGATTGATATGGTCCTAATAAGTTCTAGGAAAAATCAAGTACAATTTTATAGAAAAATCTATCCTTTCTGGCTGTGATAAGAGATGTCTGAAAATGGAAAGCCGCTAGAAATACAAATCCTCTAATCGGACAACAGTCAGAATAATTTGATGGTGCAGAAAAGACAACCATATTATGGATATAGTCTTAATAATATTCAAAAACCCAAATATATCCGAAGTCACTTTGTCTCAAATTCATGCCTCGCCAGAGTGCACCTGACTGCAGTAAAATTTTGGCTCCATAACTTGAATAGTAATAGGTTTTCGAGTAATCTATCAACTTTATCCATTTCCTGGCTGAACAACATAGGAGACAAATTTGATGCATTTAGGACGTAGTCTCAATAATATCCAAAAAACCTATCAACACCTGAATCACTTCAACTTAGAGTCTATGCCCCGCCAGTGCGCAACTGGCTGCAGTATACTCGCAGTTTCTATAATTCAAATAGATGGTTGCGACGCATATGTGCGAAGCCATATTAGGTCACTGAATATTTTCTTAACTTTGTCCATGGAAATTTCAAAGGGATAATTCAACAATTCAAAAAGTTTTTCAATGACTAAAGGAAATTCAATATTAGGATGGAATCGATTCTCTGACCGTTCGTGCTTCATGATACTCAAGCATTGAGTTTAAAAGCTTCCTAGGCCTTGAATTGATCAAGAAGTTGCCTAGGGAGAGTAAGGTTTCGAGTTGAGTGGAGGAAATCAACAAATAAAAAATATTTTCGGTACTTGGAATAACTTAGGAAATATCAATCCATATTGGAATTATTTTTTTCGGAAAGTAGTTCCCTTGGGAGATATGTGAACCAGCTAAGTTGAACCAATTCTTTGGTAACAATTAACCTTGGGGCTTTATGGTTCCAAAAGAATTCGGTTCGAAATCGGTTCTGAGAAAGTCAATTGGAAATAAGGTCAAGAAAAATGGTTGGATACACTAGTCATAGAAATACTTTTGGTAGATAAGAGTTTATTAGGTTTGCTATAGAAGAATTTGAAACTCTAAATAGTGATTAGATCTAGATTCCAAATAAAGATAGAGGAGTAAGATTTGATCAACAAATGGAGAAGTTGGAAATAGGTTTGCTAAAGAAGGAGATTGAAAAAAAATCTAATCTTAGTCCAAAAAAACGGCGAAAGAGTATGGATCTTAAAGTATGCTAGAATCTGATAAAAATATGGAAGAAAATAATCCCGAAAGCCATGGGACACTAAAATATACCAAAAATCTATAAAATAAAATAAACAGTAAAACATACCATCATATGATCGACCTAATCTAGATAAGGTTTAGGTACAAACGTAAGCAAGGTAACCTATAAAACTATAAGCAAGCCAAAATATTTTAAAATAAATAATTTCGGTCCTATATTATAACATGGTGAATATAGTAGACTCTCTGTTCACCATGTATATTATATATATATATATATATATATATATATATATATATATATATATATATATATATATATATATATGTATATATATATATATATATATAGGTATTCTAAAATTCTATTCTTCCAATTCTTAATCACCAATATATCCTTGATAAACACCACCTTACATACATTCTCATTAAGATTACAATTTTTTAGAAATTGTATCGTAGGGGAGACATGACTTTGGAAAAGATATTGACCAGAAAAAAAAGTATAATCAAGGATAATATGTTATGCTTCGGTAGGGTATCATCTAGTGCTAATCAATAATTCTAGGTATCATTAGCTCTTCTGGTCCTGGTCTGGTTCGAGCAGCCTCCCACTGCTCAATCTACTACTACGATTCTCTTGTCATGTTTTCTTGCATCATGCATAGAAAACAAGATCTTGCTAGTACCGACTGATAGGCATAGGTCAGGTTGTCTTCATAGTCTGGCAAGTTTAGGGGCAAGCGTAAACAAGGTAACCTACCCTTCTATAAGCAAGCAAAAATAGTTACTTATATATAGATAATTCGGTCCTATGTTGTGACAAATCAATATTCTAGTGTTCTAATTGTTTCTAGATATGTTTACCTAAGTTGTTGTTTTGGACCTGCATGGGCCACCACTAAAAACATGTCACGACCCGATCCCAAAATTATTTGGGTCGAACCGGATCATGTCCAGCCTGCACCGTTGTGAGACGGCGACAGTAAGCTATTCTATATGCAGGTATTCACAACCACATCTATACATTTGTCATAACTTGTATATACGAAAATTTTAAAACTTGTATTCAACAATTGAAAAGTACAACTGGAAATGGAAGAACTGAAACAAAGTGCTGAAATTAAATTAACAAACTCCAAAACAATAAAACTAGAAAACTAGAAAAATAACTAGCTAGGCGGTCGGCTCATCGGCCTCAGGTTCTGCGTCCTCCAAGAAAAACTCTGGCAACACCACAGGATACAATCACTACTAAAATATGCTCTATTAGCGACGTCGTTTAGCGACGGAATGAAATTACGTCGCTAACTATATAATATAGCGACTCCTTCCTATTAACGTCGCAATACGTCGCTGAATAGCGACTTTCGGCGACACTAGATAAAGTATGTCGCTGAATAGCGACGTTCAGCGACATATTAAGAAAATATGTCGCTTATATTAAAATTATTGCGACGGTTAGCGACGTCAACAGTGGACGTCGCTAACTTTTTTACTTAGGGCACATGACTCCCTTTTCCCCCTCACTCGAAAAATCGAAACTCGAAATTTTTTTCCCCTCTCCCCCCGGCGACTCCCTCCCCCGCGGTGACTCCCTCCCCCCCCCCCCCCCCCCCGCGACTCCCTCCCCCCCCCCCCCGTCGAGCTCCTCCTCCTCCTGGAGCTCCTCCTCCTCTCCGGCGGTAAACCCTAACCTAATTCCTCCTCCTCCTCTCCCACACACACACACACCCACCCACACACACACACACACACACACACAAACTCGAAATTTTGGACACTGACACTGTGTGTGCGTGTTTTGGACACTGACACTGACACGGACACGACCCTTGGACACTGACACGATCCTTGGACATGTTTTGGGTTTTCCCTTACAGCTTGCGTCTTGCATTTAGAAAATAAAAGATTTCCATGTGCATTTCGTACTACTCGGAAAGAATAAACAACAATCTCTCTTTAATTTTTTTCCTATATATAATTACCTACTTGTCCATTTTAAACTTAATGAACAATTTTACTCAGTAAACATAAACAAGGATATGTTTGGAACAAAAAAAAAATTACGGTGAAGCCTTAACTTTTCTTATTATATAGTAGTATAGATAGAAAAAAATCCTTGAGATATGAAACGTAACATAATGATAGAATGTGATCGGAACTCTGGACCTTAGCAAAAATGCATTTCAATCACAATACCACACCTTTTTTTGGAATTATAAATGACTTAAGCTGCTATTTTGTTGATTTTCTTAAACTATATATATATGCTCTAAATTAGGTCTGGAAGATGTGAAGAATCAAAGTATGCCTAAAACGAGGGGAGAGATAGTAGCTGAGAAAGTGTATTTTTAATGTGCATGAAACCAATATCAAGAAGAATGTCATTAGTCTAGAGTCCTAGACAGATTCTAAATATACATGACAAACAAACAGAGACACAGGAAAATAAAAGATTTCCATGTTTTGGACTAGTGTTTTAGAAACGCCAATTTGATATAAAAGTCCATCCGGAATGTAACTTGCGTCTTGCATATTTCACACATAATAGAACCCCGAATGAAACAATTAAACAGTAGCTATGGATGAATGTCACATGTTGGAAATTCGTACCATGTATATAGGGTTGCTTATAATTTGGACACCTGGAATAGTCCCAAATGAATAGAGTGCATTATTCAAGTATAGTTTCCATTGTGGTTTGTGGGAGGAGAGCCATTTTTTTCTTAGAGCTCTCGTTGAACTAGCTTTGGCTGGTTTGAGCCAAAGTCATCCAGAGGTGTAAGTGAAGTGTAGTCTAGTAACTGTCCAATGTCGGTATAGTATCGGAACATGCCAATGTCGGTATCGGCCTGTTGGATAATATCATTGTTATTAGTAACTGTCCAATGTCGGTATAGTATCGGAACATGCCAATGTCGGTATCGGTCTGTATAGTATCGGTATCGAAACATGCCAATGTCGGTATCGATCAATATTTGGTATCGGTATCGGTCTGTATAGTATCGGAACATGCCAATGTCGGTATCGGTCAATATTTGGTATCGGTCTGTATCGGATCAGAACATGCCAAACCGTATCGGTATCGGTCAATATTATTGTTATTAGTAACTGTCCGCTACTAATGTGTGTCCCATAATAAGACATTATATACGAATTTGTGCCTGTTGGATAATGTGTGTCCATCTTTGCAGAATTATTTTCAAATGGATATGAATTACTACTTGCGGAATCGTTCATGGATGTACAATCGTCGTCCTGATGATATGTGTGGTGTGCGGGATGAATACATAGCGGGAGTAGAGCAGTTCCTGCAGTTTGCTAAGGCGTTCCCTCAGTACATGGACGGCACCAAAATTAAGTGTCCGTGTGTGAAATGTCATAACGTGAAATATTATCCAGAAGTGGAAGTGACATATCATTTGTACTCGAGGGGTTTCATGCCTAATTACTATCAATGGACCGCACACGGAGAACTTGTGTCTTTAGCATCAGAGCCGGAGCCTTACGTTGAGCCGTATATGCATGCGGGACCTAATTTTGTTTCAGATAATCATGCATACGACGACGGGTGCGTAAACATGGTTTTCGACGCTGCGGGGCCTAGTTTCGTTCATGATGCACCTGAGGAGGCACCGAACGCCGATGCTGCACAGTTCATGGAGTTGCTGGAGAATGCAAGGACTCCATTGTATCCTGGTTGTGAGGAGCATTCACCGTTGGAGGTGGTTACAAGACTGTTGAGCATTAAGTCAAATTTTAACATGTCGCAAGAATGCTACAACCGAGTGTTGGAGTTGATTATAGAGATCTTGCCGGCGGGTGCTAAGTTGCCTAAAGACTTCTACCGGTCTAAGAGGATGGTGAGATCGCTCTGGATGGGATACGAGAAAATCGATTCCTGTCGCAATGGGTGCATGCTGTACTACAAAGATGACAAGGACGCAGATGTGTGCAGATTTTGTGGTGCTGATCGCTATAAGACAACTAGTACAGGAAGGTCTACCGGTGCAAGAAGACCGACCGATTCAATGCACTACTTGCCTTTAACGCCGCTTGTTGCAAAGATTATTTATGGTGAAAGAGACGACCGAAAATATGAGTTGGCACATGCGAGAACAGATTGAAGGAGTGTTGGATCACCCATCCGATGGAGAAGCGTGGAAGCACTTTGATCGAGTGTATCCAGATTTTGCTTCAGATCCGCGAAATGTCAGGTTGGGACTATCTTCTGACGGTTTTACTCTTTTTGGTCTTTCGGGATCCCAGTATTCGTGCTGGCCTGTGATTGTTACTCCGTATAACCTACCGCCTTGGATGTGCATGAAGACTCAGTACATGTTTCTAACCGTTATAATTCCTGGTCCGAACAATCCCAAGAGGAACATTGACGTGTACTTACAGCCTTTGATAGATGAGTTAAATCAGTTATGGGAAGTAGGCGCTAACACGTACGATGTTTCCAGGAAGCAGAATTTTCAGATGAAGGCAACCCTTATGTGGACCATCAACGACTTTCCGGCCTATGGAATGTTATCTGGATGGAGCACTCATGGTCGTCTCTCATGTCCGTATTGCATGGACCGTAGTAAGGCTTTCCGCTTGAAACACGGCGGAAAGCCGTGCTTCTTTGATTGTCATCGGCAATTTCTGCCAAAAGATCATCCGTTCAGAAGGAACATGAATGCTTTCCGTGCCGGCGTTGTAGAGAAGGGTGATCCACCGCCAAGGTGGTGCGGAGACACGATATGGGAGGAGGTTAAAGATTTTTCAAGTGCTATCGAAGATCCTACAACTGGGTACAAGTGCGATGGATTTGGTAGAGTTCATAACTGGACAAAGAGGAGCATATTCTGGGATCTGCCATACTGGAGTACCAATCTGATCAGACATAATCTTGATGTCATGCATATTGAAAAGAATGTGTTTGATAACATAATTAATACTGTGATGGACGTAAAGGGAAAAACGAAAGACAATCCCAAGTCCAGGTTGGACTTAAAAGAAATATGCAAACGTCCTGCGTTGCATTTGATACAGCAGAATGGAAAACAGTTCCTTTCGAAGTCCATTTTTTTGCTGGACAAGGAGGATAAAGTGAGACTTTGTCGGTGGATCCAGGGCCTAAAATTTCCAGACGGATATGTGTCAAATCTGAGAAGATGTGTCGATCCGAAGGAAAACAAATTGACGGGTATGAAGAGCCACGATTGTCACGTATTCATGGAGAGGTTAATTCCGATTGCATTTCGGGAATTCTTACCGCAGGCAGTTTGGGATCCATTGACGGAGCTTAGCATATTCTTCAGGGATCTTTGTTCTAAGAAATTGCTCGTTGATCGTCTAGAAAAGCAAGAGAAAGACATTGCGGTAACACTATGCAAGCTAGAGAGGGTGTTTCCTCCTGGATTCTTCGACTCTATGGAGCATTTGCCGATTCATCTATCCTATGAGGCACGTGTTGGTGGACCCGTCGAATATCGATGGATGTACCCGTTCGAGCGACATTTGAATCACCTAAAAAGAAAGGTGAAAAATAAGGCACGGGTCGAGGGTTCTATTTGTGAAGCCTATGTTCTCGAGGAGATTACAAACTTTTGTTTGATGTATTTCAAGCCTCATGTTGTAACTAATAGAACGAGAGCTTCCAGAAATGACGAGGGAGATCATGAAAGTAATGATACAATACTGAAGGTATTCAATGCTCCAGGAAAGCCATCGGGTAAGATGAAAAAGAGATATCTGAACGATGATGAGCTAAGGGCTGCTCAGGTGTATGTATTACTCAACTGCGACGAGGAGGAAGTAGAGAAACTGGAGGGGTAAGTAATTAATACGTCTATATTATTTTAATAGTGTTAATTATTATACTATTACATTAATTGAACGATGTTGTTTTCAGCATATTTAATGATGATGTGAGGTCGGGTAGGCCACACATAACAGAAGAAGAACTAGAACAAGAAATGAGGCGTTATTTTCCATCATGGTTGAGTGCATATGTAAGACTTGAGAACTCTGTAATTACCTTTTTGTATATGCACTTGATTGAGAATGAGCTTAATTGCTTCTTTCGTGGTATTTAGGTCGATCGTCCATACGCAAGACTTGAGAATGAGTCTATTAGAACGCTAGCCAAGGAACCAATTTATGCTGCAAAAATATGGCCAAGCTACTGTGTTAATGGGTTTAAGTTCAAGTCAACAACTTGCCCGATCAGAGACAACTTTGTGGATCTCGATTCCACCAAAAACAGCTGTTTGTGTATCAGATCTTCGAACTACAAAGATGTTGATGCGGGCAACGATTTCTATGGCGTGTTACGGGAGATTGTGGAGCTGACATATAGTTATGGAATAGAGCCTGCTAAGATTGTGTTATTCAGGTGTGATTGGTTCGATCCGATTGAAGGTCAAGGTTGGAAAGTAGACAAGCACGGTCTTGTTGATATAAACTATCGGCGTCGATATCAACCCTATGAACCATTTGTCCTATCAAGTCAGGCTCAGCTCGTGTACTTCACAAGTTATCCTAAACGGGGAACAACAAGGTCGGACTGGTGGGCAGTATGCAAGACCAAAGCTAGAAATACCTTTGAGGTTGACGATATAGCTTATCAACAGGATGAACTACCTCTTGTAACAAATATTATAGAAGTGGACACGACGGAAGTTTCCTATTACACATCTAATTGTGTAGAAGAAGTAAAATTATCTGAAGAGGAAGATGCAGATGAAAGTGAAGATGTAGAGGAGGAGGAAGAAGAAGAAGAAGAAGAAGAAGAAGAAGAAGAAGAAGAAGAAGAAGAAGAAGAAGAAGAAGAAGAAGAAGAAGAAGTAGATGAGCTAAATGAACTAGATGAATTTTCAGAAGAGGATTAAATCTGTACGTTTGTTTTATAATCATATTTGACACTTTAGTGACACTTCTATCATATAAATCTGTGACACTTCAGTGACACTTTATTGACACTTTTATTGACACTTCAGTGACACTTTTTGACTATGGTATTTTTCAAAAATCTGTGATGTCTATCATATAAATATGTTTTTTTGTTTTATTGTCATATGTTTTATTGTCAGGTATGACTAGACCATCTGGACGACGCGAAGGATTATATATTAAGCAGCCCCGTCAGCCTCGGGCTGGGGATGGAGAGGGCAGTTCCGTACCCTCATCCTCATCTCCGAGTACGCCAGTGTACCGTTCTGTTCCCGGTCCATTATCGGGACAGGGCAGTTCTAGCAGGTTGGCGACTCCTCCCTCGTCGTCCAGCCTTCCTGTTCCCGGTCCATTACCGGGACAGGGCAGTTCTAGCAGGTTGGCGACTCCTCTCTCATCGTCCAGCCTTACTGATCCCGCGTCCAGCATCCCTGATCCCCCGTCCAGCATTCCTACTGTCGACGGCTCTATGGAGGGAGCCCACGCCGATCATATGGAGGACGGCGATCAGACTGATCCTGCCCAGGCAGGAGGTGAGAGCGACCCTCCATGCGCTCCCCCGGGCGAGACGCGTATGGAGATTTGGACGGACGGGCCTATGAAGTAAGTTAATTAATTATTATATATTTCTCAAATGATTATATGTACATATATATTCATGAAAAATTATTATTGTATAGATATCGGCCTTCTGCAGTACAGAGACAGCTGGGGACATTTGTGAGGCAGAACTATGGTGGGCCTTGGCTCAACTACTCAGATGCTCCCGCAGATAGGAAGGCCTTTTGGTTCGTCCACTTCAAGGTAAAAAATTTGTTTATTTTTAAATTTTAATAATCATTTGTGTATATTATACAACTTTTGTATTTTACTTCTTGTAGAGGACCTATTTCTATCCACCACACCGGGCGGCGAGGATCGAGGGCCAATTTCCTGCCGTCATAGCCAAGCTCATCCGTGATGCGATCGACGACCAGAAGTGTCGTGATCGCGCCGGACGTCCGATCCAGGGTTGGATTACGC
The DNA here is from genome assembly GCA_029216955.1 of Iris pallida. Taxonomy (NCBI): domain Eukaryota; kingdom Viridiplantae; phylum Streptophyta; class Magnoliopsida; order Asparagales; family Iridaceae; genus Iris; species Iris pallida. The sequence continues at coordinate 3,014,714 of JANAVB010028198.1, read as the reverse complement.
CAGAGCAGTGGACTGCGATGAAGGCTAGATTCAGCGAGCGCCAGTACCAGGAGCGGTCTGAGAAGGCCTAGGTGGCGCGGTCGAGCGCCGGTAAGTGGTGTGGCGGCTCCATTCCGATGACGAAGCATTTTCGTCGTCTGGTACGTTTCCTATGACGGACATTAATTTATATATAGTTCGATATAATGTTTAATACTAATAATAGATAATATATTTTAACAGGTAAAGAAGGGTGAGGACCCGAACATGGTGACCGTCTTCCTGGTCACCCATCGGAGGGCTGGGGACTTCATTGACGAGAGGGCGACGCAGGCATATGTAAGTTCTATTCAACTAATATTAACTGACTATAATTTAGAAAACAGGAAAATAGATATTAATATAGACTTTAGTAAACACTTACACGTTAGCAAACATGTTCTAGGCCGAGTTTGTTCGGCTACAGAAGGAGGCGGCTGATGCTGCTGCTGCTGCTAGTGCGCAAGCAGAGGGAGGGGCTGGTACTTCCTCCCAGCCGCCTGCAGAGCCATCGCCGGACGAGCTCTGGATGACCGCCGTTGGCGGTCTTCAGAAGGGTACGTACTACGGTACGGGATCCTACGGCACGTATTTGGCTTCGGAGTCATCCCGGGCCCCCTCTGTCAGTGCGCAGTCTCCGGCTACGCAGGCGTCGTCACGAGCTGAGGATGTTCGTCGTCAGATCGAGGAGCTACGTCGCGAGTTGCAGCAGCAGATTTCTGATGCGGTCGAGCGACGATCCGACCCTCCGATCGCCACCGGACGATTTGATGCGGTCGAGCGCAGTATACAGGAGCTGATGAGTCTGCATCAGGCTACAGCTGCCAACTTGCAGACGCTCACCGAGTCTACGCAGCGCACGGAGCGTAGACAGGTCGAGCTGGACGGATCGCAAAGGAGCCTTTCTCTGTCAGTCGCTCAGTATACTGAGAAGGTGGTGAGTGCCCTTGCTGCGCATGGTGAGCGACTGCGAGAGCTGGAGCAGGTACGTCCTCCGGGTCCATCGACGGCGCCGACTCCAGATACTGCACTGCCTCCGGTGCCGACTCCAGACATTGTACTGCCTCCTACTGTCCCTACGGTACAGCTCACCCAAGAGCAGTATGACTACATTCTATCCCAGTTGCGCGGCAGGGGTCCGCAGTGATTTATTGGTTTTTTTATGACTTGTACGTATTGGCCCTATGGACAAATTGTTTATTCATACACTGTTGTTTATACACTTGGTGGGAGACTTTTTATCATCTTCCATTTTTATTTGACTCTATTGGATGTTTGTGAGGATGTGTGTCTTTGATATTTACTTTGCACTGCCTCCTATTTTTATTGTGATATTTACTGTGATATCTGCGACGGGATGACAAATATACCTACGCTGGGTTATAAGCGATGATCTGATATACAAAGGAGATGCTGCCGAAATTTTAAAAAAATATATTGTGTATTTTTGTTATGATGTGTGTCTGTGTTTACAGTGAATGTGAAATACAGTGTTCGGAACCATCGACAGTTTCGATTACTGTTGTATGTTTTATCTTGGATAGAAATAGCAACAGTTCAGGGTGCACTTCTGAGAGCTTCATTTTCACGTCCTTCACTTTCTCGGACGTCGTAAAGGTTCCCGAGAAGGTGAAGGACGTGAAGAGGAAGCTCTGAGAAGTGCACCCTGAACTGTTGCTCTTTCTATCAAAGATAAAACATACAACAGTAAGCGAAACTGTCGATGGTTCGAACACTGCACTTCACACACACTGTAAACACAAACACACAGTATAACAAAAATATCAATTATATTTTTTTAAAATTTTTTTTATATTAGCGACGTATAGCGACGTTCTGCGACGTATTGCGACGTCACACAGACGTCGCTATACGTCGCTAACTAGCGACGTTACGTCGCTCGACGTCGCTAATATACGTCGCTACGTTGCCCACGTGGCCACGTGGATGCCATGCCTCGTCATCATTTATAAACTTTTGAAGCGTCGCTAGTGGTCGCTTTACGTCGCAATGTTGGCGACGTACTTATACGTCGCTCTCTGTCGCTCATTTTGCGACGTCTAGCGACAATGGACGCCGCGTCGCAAATAGCGACGTTCGGCGACGAAATTACCATCTGCGACTTGCCTATAAGCGACGTAGGTTTTTCGTCGCTAAATACGTCGCAAATCATTGTTAGCGACGTACTGCGACGTATTTAGCGACGTCTCCTGACGTCGCTAATCTGGGTTATTTTAGTAGTGAATACCGGGTCATAGTAGCTATTGTACAATAGCTCAGCATCCTCAATATCACCTAAAAATGTGGGTCTCCAGTCAGGAGGAAGCAAGTACGAATATGTATCTCACATTTCAAATAATAATGGAAAAGTGCAGGCTAAACAGTTGAAACAATATTTTTCAGCAATTTAACAATTTAAAACAATGTGATTTGAATGTGTAATCGTCTATGACCGGCTTGGGTTGTACAATAGCGTCCTAGCGACGCGATACGGCTTATCCCCGTGTGTAAGAGGGGTAAGCTCGCACAATCATGCAATATGGGGGGGTATTGGTCATAAACGTTACACTATTCTCCCAATCCCTACAATCAATATCAATCAATATTTGAACCCTAGGAGAGGGTTCCGTGTAGCAATGTGGTTTAAACATGCAACTTGACAATTACTAAATAAAATGCAAGAAAACATAACCGTAACTTGTCTCTGTTAATTGACTGGATCGAAAATGTCGGTACCGAGGAGGAAGTCAAGTACGTATCCGAGATCCTACAGTTGAGAACCTTGACTTAGAACCATAATGAAACCATTCTAGGTGTGCTAGTTACAATCTCTAGAAGCAGACCCTAGTCAGATTTTAAGTTACTAAGTTAATCTACCGGAAAATTGTCTAACGTCGCAAACTACGTTCGTTTATCATTTGAATTAAATAAGTCGGTTACTGATTAATTTGAAAAAAATAGCAATTACCGGTTAATTTGGCAAAACTTTGTATTTCAAGTATATATATATATATATATATATATATATATATATATATATATATATATATATATATATATATATATATATATATTTTTCAAGTATATATATATATATATATATATATATATATATATATATATATATATATATATATATATATATATATATATATATATATATAAAACTAGGTTTTTTTCTTTTAAATGAGAAAACATGTGAATTGCTAAATTACCAGGTTGTTTATTATGAGAAAACTTATTAATTTTCTTTATAAAATAAATATATCCATTTTATATTCTACGCGTTTAACGGCAAAATCAACATTCCAGAAAAATAAGAAAAAGCTACGCTACACAATACAGGATCACAGAAAAAAAAAAAAACTGGGCTTATGCCCTTACAACAAATTAATTAATAGAAAAAATACTCTAAAATGAATTTCTCAAAATTAGTAATTTTCGTAAGAAAATAGTTTTTATTTAAATAACATTTTAAAATAGAATTTATTTAATCAGAATGATTTTCATAAAATATGTCTTTTAGACATTTCATAAATTATGTAGAAAATCACCTTTAAATATAGATAATAATAAATGCACAAAAATACGTTTTCTTACCAAAATATTGGTTTAAAGTTAATATAAAAAGGTTTTCGGGTTTTAATATTAAATACCATTACCAAAATAACCTTTTTAAATAAATATTAGTTTTTATTATATTAATCTCTTTATAAACCTTTTTGATTATAAATCATTTTAAAAAGGAGAATATAGATAATTTATAATACAATTTTTCTAACAAAACTTTATTTAAAAATAATAACTTTTAAATGAATATTATTTACCACTATTTTGTAAATAAAATAACTAAATCATTTATTAGGTTTAGAATCTCTACAAATTAACATTACAAAATAAGTGATAATCCTAACTTTTATTTAAACCAATTAAATCATTTAAACCATATTTTAAATTATTAAGGTTAATCCATAAATCAATTAATACCAAATAAGCATGTATAAAGTTTCATAATATGTATATTATTACCACATTGCTAATTTAACACCACAGAAATCAAATAATCAAAACACATAACTTAGTTTAATAATCTACAGAAACTAACCTAAGACCAGAAGGTCTAAATGGTTCTGTGAACAACCAGAAGATGGAAAAAAAATGAGGAAAGGGGTTACCCAAGCTTGATGAAGGAGTACCGAGGGGAGGTCTCGGACTCAGAACAACGCCGGGAACGATGGAAACGACGAGCACGGACACGTGTACGCACACGGACGGACACGCGGAGACGGGACACGCGTACGGGAACACGCGCGGGAGGCGTCGGGCTGTCTGGTTGGCGCGGGGTCGCACAGGGACGGACTCGGAAGGTGGGGGAGAGGGGTCTGGATCGGTAGGTCTCGCCGAGGTGAGCGCGGGGATGGCTCCGGAATGAAAAACGGAGAAGGGAGGAGGAAGTTGTGTGGGTTTGAGTGGAAGAAGAATGGTGAAGGTTCTGTGAGATCTCAAAGTTTCTGAGGGAAACTTACGTAAAGGAGAGGAGAGGAGTGCGGATAGTGGAGAGGAACCGTGAGTGGGGGTTGTGGGTTGAATGAGTTAAGTCATTGGTTAAGTTGGGTTCAGTCTAGTTTGGTGGGCTTTAAGTCATTGGGCTTTGGTTGGGCTAGGATTTAATAGTTACTAATTAATCATTTAATTATTTTATGAAACCCAGCTAATAATTAATCTATAATAATAATAATAATAATAATAATAATAATAATAATAATAATAATAATAATAATAACCTAATCTAAACTAATAATCCTAATTACTCTAAATATCCAATAATTAATCTAAATCCAGAAAGCGGGTTTCACACTTATCTATAAAATAGATTTAAAATTTTAAAATTTTTAAAATAGATTAAAAATAGATTTAAATTTTGAATTGAAAATTTTATAGATTAAAAAAAAGATTGAAATGAACAAAATTGAGAGACTTATCTCAAAAATAGGATGGCTAAAATTAGATTATTTGTTAATTAAAAATTGAGAGATTTATCTATAAGATAGATTTAAAATTGATAGATTTATTAATGAAGAAAATTGAGAGACTTATCTCTAAAATATATTTATACCTAAAATAGATTTTTTGGACGGTCAGGACAGCCAAAATTTCTGGCAGTCATGTTCACTACCAGGACTGCCAGAAATTTGGGCAGTCCTAAAATGAACTTGTTGTCCAACAAGTCCGTTTTAGGGTGGCCCAAATTTTTGGCAGTCCTAAAATTATTTTGTACTGCCAAAAATTATGGCAGTCTTAAAGTCGACTTGGTCGATCTTAGGACTGCCAAAATAGAATTTTGTCGGCCAAAAAGTTAACCGAGACTGCTTCACAAAAAATGTTGTGTTCACCCATCAACTGGTTTGTACATTGTTCACCCACCAATATTAGTGTTTGTACATTATTTGTGAGGAGCCTTTGGGCACCATCGAAATTGGGAATGAGAAGAAAACTAGGATTTTAATGGAGATGGTGAGGATAAAAATGGTGGATAAGAAAAAGAAGAAGATGAGAAGAAAACTCATCCCACATTCTTGTTCTTGGATGTGTTGAGGAAGAAGACAAAGGAAAAAAAAAAAAAGAATCGACTTTTATACCAACAAATGGGATAGTTCTGAGTAATTTTTCCAATGACAAACTTATAAATAAATCAAAGTTATATTCGAGCTAGTCCTGATCAAATTATGACGTGCCCTTATAAATAGCCGTTTTTCCGGTTCCCCCCTTCGGTTCGGGAAAAGTTATTGAATCAAATATTCCGGTCATGGTCTGTTATTTTCAAGTTCAAGTCATCCAAATTTATTTTGGACAATTGTTTACGACTTTTGTTTACATCTCGACTTTCAGTCAGTGTCATTGGTAACACTGTTCATACAGGTTTGGTTGGGATACAATTAACAATCTTCTCACAAGAGTTTGTTTTCAGGTGTAGCTGTACAAAAGAACCAGAGGAAAAGAACATTTACATATTTACAATTACAACGCATCCCATTGTGATTCCCCTTCAGATTGCCTTCAGAATAAATTTGCTAGCCGCATGGACCCCTACAGCTGCAGCTTTCACAACAGCTCGGCCTCGGTACAACCTGCACTCCACAACAACAGAGAATACATTGTCATAAACCAATTCTTGGGATGCATTGGTGTTCAATCTTAACTAGTGGATTCCATTTTGTAAACTAAACAAAGATATCAGGAACATTAACAAAAATATGAAAAAGCTATAGTAATCAATGCTAACATGTCGGATCTTTGAAAAGAAATGGATCAGGTATACTGTGAAGAAGAGAGATCCATTAGGTTACGTTGTCGAAAATTACTGTGAAGACCATCTCAATTAGTTAGTTTGCTGTAAACAAAGACATTTTCCGTATTTAAAGGCATCATCCCTGTACCATTTTGTAATGTATGACATTGTTAAATGGCCCCAAATAATGTTGAGCAACATAAATAAGTCACTCGGACAAGTACCTTTTGAGCCAATGTTTCATAATCTAAAAGTTCTTTCTATTTTTATCCAACAAGAGAATGGTACCCATAGATAATAACTAAGTGTTGACAATAGTGAATAGGCGACCAAATCGAACGAAAAGGAAAACACTAAAAAAGACCATCATAATACTCGAAAGCAGCTGATAGAGGTTTAGGTCCAAGTCAACCATGAATCTTCAGGCCCAACAATGGATCTTCAAGTGTCCTTACAAGAATACTAGCAAACAAGTGAGCAACCCCCAAGTTTAAAGTGGAGACAAAGCTTGAAATTATGAAGCAGTAACGAAACCTGGAACCCACCCATTGTTGGCAAGGCCCCACAGATAACAATGTGGGCTAGAACACAGACGAATGCCAACCTTCCCCTCTCCCTTACCTACCTCGGCTCTCCAAGTCAATAAGTTTACGACTACGGCAATGCCTCATTTTCTTTTTGATCCTTCACTATATTAACCGTCTCTCTCTCTCTCTCTGTGTGTGTGTGTGTGTGTCTGTGTTGTTGTTGTTGTTTTTTCTTTTTTTTTTGGGGGGGGGGGGGGGGGGGGGGGGGGGGGGGGGGGATGGTGGTGATTGGTGTTCCCCAAAATGGGAGTCCGTAAAACACAGCAACTTGAAACATATAATACTAGAAAATACAAACTCAATGTTATATTGTATCAACAACTAGGCAGCAGTGTTGCATGAATAGTTCAAAAGCAGCTCCTAACAGCACAACATAGCATACACATCAGCTAAAAGTTTAAGCCACATACACAAATGACAGGATAATAGTAACTAAACTATACCAGTGGAACAATGTCATATAGCAGCATTCTTTGATCAACTAATATTATCGATTAGAAGACTATTATGATCGGAGGTGGTGAAAGGAAATCCAAGAAAAACACATAGTAGCAACTTACCCAGCGATACATATCCCCCAAGTTGACAAGGCATAGATGACTTTACCAGCATCCCACAAATATTTCAGCGTGCTCTTCTCTTTGATGCCACCTAGGACTCTTGTTACCACTGCAGTATTGAAGAGTTTAACCTTGTATACTATAATTGAAACACAATCGAATAAACTCTCAAAATTTATATTATCACATAAGACAATAAGAGTCACCAACAAAAGAAATCCAGCAAGGCATTATTCAAGCTCAAATACCAAATAGTGGATCACTCTTCAGGAAAATATCAGAGATCATGGATGAGAAAAGAATCACAATCAATGTAAATGCACATCACTAAGCATATTTACTATTAAGTTTCACTGAAGTGATGACGGAAAGCCCATTTTGTTACCCTCGACTTTGTACCATTTCTACCAAAGAAATAGAGCTTTTATTAGCAGCGTGAACTGTTTGCTTGCTTCCATTAATGCACACTGTAAGACAAACTATATGGCCATAGAAATGTTTAATCAACAGCAGTAGCCCTATCTTGAAACTATTGAACAAGCGATTTCTGTATTGTGTGTACCTCTTTACATGCTTCCGTTGCAAAGGCATCCAAAGATCCAAATTGCAGCTAACCAAATACTTAACGTAAATACAGCTACATCAATTGCAGCTAACGAGTAAAGCATTTGCAAAACCACTAATAGGCTTATAGCAACAAATGTTACATGCAACAATTTATAAATAGTATTTCTTTGTATTGGCAACCAAACACCTACTAAGTGTACTATGCAAGTATATTGTTACTTGTTGACTGTCCCTTGACTAAGTAACTAGGGGACAAATATTGAATTCTACTCTTTACATCAATTTTATTTTAGCAGCATGAACTGCTTGCTTCCAATACCGCACACTATAAGAAATAAACTCTATGGGCATACAGAAATGGTTAATAAACAGCAAAAGCCCTATCTTGAAACTTTTAAGCAAGTTAAACTCCTGTTTTTTTGTATTTGTGTGTACCTCTTACATGCTTCCGTTGCGGAGGCATCGAAACATCCAAATTGCAGCAAACCAAACACTGAACGTAAATACAGCTACATCACTTAAAAGGGCATGTGCAAAACCACGTGTTGACCAAATGTTATTATAAATAGTATTTTCTACATTGGCAACCAAACACCTAGTCACCTACTTAGTGTACTATGTAAGTACATTGTTACTGGTTGACTGTCTCTTGACTAAGTAATTAGGGGACAAATATTGAATTCTTCTCTTTCATAGCAAATTGGCACATCATTTTTGGTGGTCTTAGTTGATATATGATTGATAAAAGAAATTGTATTTTTTTCAGGATTGGACATTTTCTATGTAAAGGCCGATATCTTGAACCAACCTGAATTTTCTGATCTAATATGGAAACTGATGTTTTTTTAATTTTCATTTTATTTCTCTCTTTAAGAGATCGACGTTTTGAGTCTTTTGACATTTTTTTCTTGAACTTAAACTGGGAATGGTTTGATTATGTACATATAATATCTTATGTAAATCAAACATTCACTTAACTGATCTCATAATAAGCTCTTAAAATAAATGAACACAGTCCACCCCCACATTTCAGCCTTGTGTTGGATAATTACCTATACTTCCAGCCAGTTTTAGCATGTATCGAGTCGAAACATACCCAAATATTGAAACATATGACTGACATGTTTGTTTTTGGCAATAACAGTTTTTAAAGCAGTAGTGGATCACTCATGCTCAAATCATCTGCAAACGGTGCTGACACCTATTGGCATATCACTAGCGGACGATATTTCAACCTAGCTATTAAAGAATAAGGATATACAGATTCACAAGAATGCATTAGAGGGCTTTCTTTGAAAGTCTAGTGGTCTTAGAATGGATTTCTAGATTAGTTATAATTAGAACTGGTATTGTAATATCACTATAGCTAACACCATGCTTCATCATCTTCATAACTAGGCTGAGTAATTTTCATACCATAGCCCTTGATAACATGCGTTCGTACTGTCACTTAGTACTTCTCTGCTTCCTCCTTACAAGCTTTCCATATTTCATCAGATTAATTCATATTTACTTTTCTTCAATACAGACCAGACCCTTCTTGCCAGAGCTATCTCCTAGTACATAATAACAACATCATTATTGCATCCTCATAAGAATCTTCATCTAATGTGCCCAATGACCACTAACTCCTAACCTTCCTCAAAAAATGCACCTTTATGACAACAAATGAACAAATCCATTTTCCTTATATTGACCTAGACATACTCATAGACACTGTTCTTTTATAAGGCTAGCATATAATATAGATTAGAGAGTTAGCCTTAAGAAATCAAAATGAGAAGATGGAACTTTCATATTTTGGAATCCAAAAAGCTACAAATTCAAGTTTGGCAGCCCTGAACCAGCAAATGGAACTCAAACCTTACTTGCACATGAGCTTTCTTTCGTCTGCTTGCACGCTTTCTCAAAGCAACGCTAGCTGAACGACTGAACTACTAGCTTTAGGCTTATTCGACGTTACTAGCATGACGACTTTCTTTCTTAAAACTTTTATGGATTTGAAAATCATTTCGCCACCTCATTCTCATACTCTGCATTTATCAAGTTGTGACAAGCAAGATACTATACATAGATAGTAGCACAACAGACACTAGGGATATCTGTGATTTGATTTGGAAGTACAATGTCTACCGGGGAATAGCTACAGAATATCCAAATTTAGGGTACAAGTGTATCATACATAAATCATGAAGCACTTAAGATGTCTTTATTTTTTATTATTAAGCAAGTTCATTGTAAAAGTTGAAATTTACGAAAATAAAGTAGTCTACTTTTTTTTAGGCGTATACAAGACAATAAAACTTACTACTTGACCCATGAGCAATAAGATCATACTATTCTGTGAATCTTCAACACTTTCTAACATCAAAAACTACATCGTTTTTTATATGTAAATATCCGTGGAAATACAAATCAGAGAAATTAATAAGATAAATAGTGGGATATTAATTTTCTTATGTATTTTGTTTTTGATAAAAAGACTTAAAATAATAACAATAGCAGTATTCAAGGATAATAACAGGGTTAGAGGGTAACCCGTTTTATATGTACTTTGCTTTGATAAAGAAAAATAAGATACTAACAATAGCAGTAGTTTCTTGAGTAATTTTTAGGAGATCCTAAAGACAAAAAGCTTGCTAAAGAACATAAAATTTTTTTAAGAAATGATACAGTTTTGAGTTATGTTTCACCAATATGGATACGAACATAATACAGATACTGAACACACACATGCAAACACACATTCACGCACACACACACATATATATGAAGGGGGTTAAGTTGTAATAAAAAAATGGATTGCTTAGGTTAATTGGGCAACCTGGTGGTCATTTTAATGATATCTTAGGGAGAGAAAAACACAAAAGGTAACAAAAGACCAGACATCCCACATATAACTTAAGTGGGCCATCAGTTCAAAACATTTCAGGCAAACTCATCAACTAGGTCTGGCCTAACCTGATCTTAGAGATCAGGTTGGTTGGAGTTTCCTCTTCTCTCTATAGCAACGGATGCCAGAGAATGACGGCGAGGGGCATGGCGAGCATTGAGCAACGACCAGCAATCTGGTAAGTACTCTTTTATTTATTTATTTTTCACCTAGTTTCTTTGTTTTCTTGCTTTGCTTTTTTCCACTGGAACAGTGTCACCAACAATGATTATGATGCGGTCCAGATTCGCCAATAGCTTCAACCCAGATTTGTATCCAGACATTTCTAACCCAAATTATTACTAAACATGGACATAAACCACTCAGGGGTATGTATATAAGTTTTGAGAATATTTAAGCAAAAAACAAATCTGAAAATTTCATCCGTCTAGAGACTCTAGACATGGGCATAGACAAAATACGTTGGAAGGTAAAAATGGGCCCATAAATGGCATAAAATCGTACTTAGCCATGTCGTGGCAGCCACACAGTAAAACCACCACAGCTGCTGCCATGACCAGCATAACATTTAGAACACTTGCAAAGATACATTACAATATTGGAGTGGCATGCTTTGTACAATGTGACCAAATAAAGAGTACACGTGTTTTTATTGCCAAATGCTCAGTCAATATGCATCAGACAATGACCCTGGCCCATATAGCCGTCACCAAGGAAATGTAAGAAATGCAAATATGAAATCACCCTAATTTTAGCACGCTAGTATCAAGGGTATCTACTTCAATCCGTAGCCGCTCATTTTTTGGCCTATATAAGGCAATTAATTTATGTCAATAATAGATTATTGGCAAATGGTAAACATTATGACATTTTGGAATCCATGTACAATATAAAATACCATACACTATAGTCTATATTTAAATAAGGTTAGTATAAACTTACTTCTTCGCAATTCTTCGGGCTTTAAGACCTGGTATTTGATGGAAATATGCATTAGATCGACTGATGTAGAAATAGGTACACTGAGAATTGTGAAAATGTGTATTACCTTAGATTTTGGGTTTTCATGGATGCATTTAGCTATAAATTCAGCAATACCATCAACCACATTCTCTTCACTGACAAGGACATAGTTTTCATCATCGATTCCACTTACTTCTTCCAATTTATCTGGAACCATGTTTTTTGTGACCCAAACCCACTGACTTGTATCCCCATTATCACCACCAACTAAATGTTCAATTACTTTCAGATCTGCTTCAGATTCACATGAAAAAATTGAAAACCATAAGGTGGTGCCGATATTTAACAACTAAAAGTCGACTTTAGATCAAGCTATGTGGAAGAACCTTGAGCTTCAATCATTACCATTTGGTATGTCAGTCGACTCTTGATGAAGTGCCTCAAGTTTAGTCAGGAAGCTTGATGAATCAACTACAGCTTCAAGGCGTGCATAAAGCTGCAATTTGACAATAGAAAATCATACGCATTTCGTAACATTCTTACACAAGCTGTCAATGTTAACAACAGAAGTCTATACTTAGCTACTATGCCTCATTCTTTAGTGAGCAGAGGCTAAAATGATATGGGACATTATTCCAGAGGAAGTCTCAGCATATGGAACGCAAAAAAAAAATCGCATTACTTTCGCCTGATGACATTTAGCACGTACCTCCCATTGTCCCACATAACAGAAGTATAGAATGTTACAGAAAATGATATTTAGGTGATTTATAGGAAAGGTGAGTCTTTAGAACTCCAGGCAGGTATTGGAGAAACTTGTTTTGCATGGTTAAAAGATATAGTGTATGATGAACGGCCAGATAAATGGAAAAAAAGAAGACTTGAGAATAATTAATAAGAGGCAAATAATGTATAAATCAAATAACACCAATTTTAAGTATAGGCACTTCCCTGCACCAACCGGATTCTGATTATCTTTTTGGCATAAACCCGACCCGAAAATATTTCAGGTTCAAAATTTTGTACCTGAACCCGACCAGAAACTTATTCAGGCTTCCTATTTTATATACAATCCCGATTTTACGTTAAAAAATAAAGGTTAACAGGTTATCAGTTACCATTGACAGGTTTACGCATGCTCCACACAAACTCCATTCTTATGGGGTGAAATGCTTGGAAAATTACGACTTGAGAATAATTACTATGAGGCAAATAATGTATACATTAAATAACACCATTTTTCGGTATAGGCACTTCCCTGCACCAACTGGATTCTGATTATCTTTTTGGCATAAACCCGACATGAAAATATTTCAGGTTTAAAATTTTGTACCTGAACCCGACCAGAAACTTATTCAGGTTTCCTATATTATATCCAATCCCGATTTTTTTGTTAAAAAATATAGTAAGGTTAACGGGTTATCAGTTACCATTGACAGGTCTATGCATGCTCCACACAAACTCCATTCTTATGGGGGGATGCTTGGAAAACTATGGCTTTCTAGTACGAATAACTCCATTCTGCTTCTGTTCCAACTTCCGACTTCAACTTGAACCATGTTCAGCTTCACGGGGCACTAGTATATGTGCACGTGCTTTGCTCGAATTTCATACTACTTGGAAAGAGCAAACATTATTCTCTTAATGTTTTACTATTTGAGAAGAGCAAACAACATCCCCTTAAATTTGTATTCCTTGGGAAGAGAAAACAACAGTCCCCTTAAAAAAAAATTAAAATTTCTATATGTAATTACCTAACTTCCCATTTTAAACTTAATGAACATTTTAATTAGTAAACATAGATAAGTTTATTTTTGGAACAAAAATTTCCACGGTGAAGCCTCAACTTTTCCTATTATATAGTAGTATAGATATAGATAAACACCAATACTTCATTTGTAGATATTGTAAAAACCATTTCAATGTAAACTTTAGCCAGTTTATATTTACAATATAACTCATCCTACAGTAAATCAGTAACAAAATTACAATAATGCTTAGCATGTGCCAAGTTTTTTTTTCCGAAAGTTAGCAGTTTATAGGGTGCTTAATCTTTCAAGAGTAAATCAACAAATAATGTATACAAGATGAGGATGGCAAGTTCATTTGGGGGAAAAAAACACTAGTTGAAAGAAAAAGGTGTGGATATGACAGTTATTTGCGATTAATTATAAACGTGCAATGATAAATGGCCTTCATAATCACTCTAGGAGAAAGAACAAAATTTATCACTTTTAGCAGCTTAAATCCTTAGTCCTTTATTATTTATTTATTTTTTCATCTCTTTAACTTTCCAGCAGAAGTCAGGGAAGTAAAAGAATAAGAAAGAAGATATAAAAGAGCAATCTTTAAAAGGAGAGAATTTATAGCATCAAACTATCAAAGAGTACAAATATTTTACTTACTATTCCTTAGTCTTTCAGCTAATGATTTTAATATTTCAACTTAACTACGGATTCCAGTCTTGAATACGAAAATGAATCATGAAAAGATAAGTATCATTTACAACTTTCAGGACACTTATTCAAAACTTCTCATTCCACCCGATTTTTCATCACATGCAAACTTCCCAATTCTGTATAAGCACCAAATCATGAGTACTTTGTAAAAAGAAACCAACCAATGAGGGCAATGTACGGAACAAGATGGGAAAGTTCTTCACTCAATCCTTCACTTCTCTGTAAATTCCTTCTCGTATATACAATTTTACACTAGGAAGCACGAACATCAAAAAATGGTGTTGTATCCATGTCACGTGGGACACATATTGGAAGCGGCACGAACCCTCCAATATATACTAGAACACCAAAATTGATTTGGCTCCTTACAATCAATAGTTAAGGAGCTTCATGGAGGCCTATACAGCCCGAGTCCTCCAGAGAAAACACACACACACACACACACACACAGAGAGAGTAATGATCAGGTGAGAAATAATTATTAGGTGAGAAAAATGAGAAACGCATTTTAACAGTTGGGTTAAGTTATATTTAAGTTGAATCTAAGCACGGGTGAGATCATTTATGCTGTTAATTAAGGATAGGTTCTCTAAGAAACATAAGTGCGTTAGTGTCAGGGGGCACCACCAGCCTCATCCTCTTATCAGGCCATTGTTGATCGTTAACCCACCGCTTTAATGGTCTCAAACATGAGCACACCATCCCTTTCATTTGCCATTCCCATTAGCTCAATTCTTGGAGTTTACGGGAGCAATCTAGTCCATCCTTCGAGTTTATAACAACAAGGAAACCCAATACTATTGGGAATTTTAGGTCTACAAATAAGGGTTGGGAACAAGTATTACACTATTACTCAAAGTCTACAACTAGAAAACCCAATACTATCAATCTGACCCTATTGATCTTAAACTTGTTAAATATTTCAAGTGTTCCCTAGTCTGCCACTAAATCCACACCAATACCATTATGTGAACAATCTGGTATTCAGAAGACATTAATTTAGGAGAAGTGTTGCAAAAATCTCTTGATATTCTACTTTTTCTTCTAAACCTCTTCGTATTCTGAAGGGAGGCTAATGCAGATTTTCTCAAGTTTTGAGGCAATGAGGACTCTTTGTAAAAAGGGCAACACCAACTGATTGGTGGGTTTTGTAAACGGAAATTTGGGAAGTGCTCAGGTACTCGACTAACCCAGGGTCGGGTAGACCAAGATAAATCTCCTGATTGCATTTGATTTCTTTGCCTTTACTCATATTTATTTTAAATTGGGACATTTTTATTTGTCCATTAATTCAGCAACAATCCTATTCACCCCCCCCCCCCCCCCCCCCCCCCCCTCCCTTTTTCTAGGGTTACACAGGAGATATTGGGAAAAAAAAAATTACTTCATGCGTGAAAGTGGTATATTATGAAATTGTTTCTTAGATTCTTGATTTTTTTTTTCTTATTAATTTCAATCTGCCCCCTTCGACATAATCTTTACTCGGTTCTCACTTCTCAGTTGCAAAGTTTCAATTTACCAAGCATGAATACTCCCAATTCATTTCCTTTGACCACAAAATCATGTAAATTTTATAAATTATGATTATTTTTTACGAGACATTCGGAAAAAGGGAGCAGACGAAGATCGAAGAACTCACATCGGGAGGGCACTCGTGCTCCTCGTCGGAGAGGGAGTGGTTCCGGATGATCTTCTGCAGGATCTGGAGGTTCTCGTCGAGGATTCCCCGGAGCCGGAGGTTCTCCGACCGGAGCTGGGAGACCTCCTCCTCCTGGAGGCTGCCGTCGTGCCTGCTCTCCCGGCGGTGCTCCAGCGCGCTCCACGCCACCTCGGCGATCTCCACCACTGTCTTCGCCACCTCCAGCGGGACCGCGTGGCTGTGGCCGACCATGTCGTGGAGGAAAGCCTAACCCTAATAGAATTGTGGAGGAACGAATGGAACCCTAACCCTATCCGAGAGATGAAAGAAGGAAAAAGGAAGGAAGGAAGGAGGCGTGCGGCGTAGTTCGTCTCCCTAATAAGAACGTCGAAAATAATTACCAGATTGGTTCGACTTCATGTATACTCTTTTGAGTAAATTGCAAAAAACCCTCATTAAATATACCCCTTTTGCATAGAAAAACCTTTTAGGATTTTTTGCCAGTTTGCCCCTCCTTAGATTACAAATCCGTTCGATTAGGCCCCTCCAGCCAAATTTTAAAATTCTTATACCTAAAATGTCCATGTCCCCCTATAACCCTTCCGCCCCCCCCTTCCGGCGGCGCCGGCGAGCCCCCAGCCCCCCCGATCCCCGCCCCCCTCGCCGGTGAGCCCCCAGCCCCACCCTCCTCGCCGGCGAGCCCCCCCCCCCCCCCCCCCCCCCCCCCCCCGCCCCGCCCGACCCTCCAACCCTCCCTCCTCCTCCTCGTCGGCCCCGACCCCCCCCCCTCCTCCTCCTTCGTCGGCCCTGAACTCCCCCCCCCCCCCCCCCCGCTCCCTCGCCGGCCCCGACCACCCCCCCTCCGCCTCCCTCGTCGGCACCGACCACCCCCCTTCCCCCCCTCCTCCTCCTTCGTCGGCCCCGACCCCCCCCCCCCCCCCCCGCGCTCCCTCGCCGGCCTCGACCACCCCCCCTCCTTCCTCGCCGGCGAGCGCACCCCCTGCTCCTCCTCGCCGGCGAACACAGCCCAAACAGCCGAGGAATGAGGGGAGGAGGGGTAAAATTGTCATTTGGGGACAAAATGAGCATATTTCATACTTTTAAGAATTTTAAGAGCATGAGGTCTTTTAGTGCAAAAAGCGAAAATATAACGAGGGATTTTTTGCAATTTACCCTACTCTTTTTTAGGGTACCCTTTTGGGTTTTTCTAAGGGCACCACACATATTACTAGGGGCTATCCCAAAAATTTTGGAAAAAACTACAAGTTTGACATCAAAATTGTTTACTTGGGACTAGCCCAAAGAATGATATAAATACCAACTTCATTTTATTACACAACTCTTCTTCTCTCCCTCTACTCTTTTCTTCCCCTCAAAATTCCTAGGTCATAAAATTGTAAATCCTAATCCAAATTTTCTCCCAACCAAGCCATTGTGAAGATTTTGGGTGCAAAATTTAGTTATAGTGTCATCGACTTCTTCTGTTAATGGGTATGTCATCTAATTAATATATTTGTAGACTTTTCAACAATAATTTCACATATAAATTATGATTTATATGTGTTTAATTTAGAAAAAAGGAACATGGAAGAACCCGGGTCATCGAATGTAGTAGACTCTTGTCCCGCTATGTCCGAAGAACACATTTTTGCTTCGGATGCACTCTTGGTAAGTAAATTTTAACATTCATGTCGGATAAAATTCGGGGTTGTGGCACACAGGACTGCCACTACTCTGGCAGTCCACCTCTAAATACAGGACTGCCAAAACTGCG
Source organism: Iris pallida (assembly GCA_029216955.1). Classification (NCBI taxonomy): domain Eukaryota; kingdom Viridiplantae; phylum Streptophyta; class Magnoliopsida; order Asparagales; family Iridaceae; genus Iris; species Iris pallida. The sequence continues at coordinate 2,996,965 of JANAVB010028198.1, read as the reverse complement.
GCAGTCCTTTAGACCAGAAAGACTGCCAGAGTGGTGGCAGTCCTGATTATTGCAAGGACTACCTTTCTGTCACGACCCGGTCCCAAATTATTGGGTCGAATCTGTGAAACCCGTAAATTTTCAAGAATTTTTAGAATTATTTTTTTTATTATTATTTTAGATTATGTGTTCAAGTAAAAATTCTTGATAGAATAAATTTTAAATAGTAATTGTGAAGTGTTATATTAATATTATTATTAAAGTGTAAAAATTATTTTCCCAAAATAAAAATTGGGATTTTTGATTGTTGGCCCAGACCGAACCTGGTTCGAAACTAAGATTGGAGACTAAAATTTTTATATATTAAGTTAGGTTTTTAAAATATTAAACCTAATTTTTATAAAAGGAAAATTATTCAAATAGTTTGTTTTGTTGAGGTCACTTATTTTTAGCCAACCCATATCCTTATAACCTTAAACCCATTAAACTTAAAACCCAAACCCATTTGTGGGAGAGTGAGAAATTCATTCTGTTGAGTGTTCCATTGTGGACATTCATTGTAAACAAATGGTTGCTGTTGGAAGCCATTTAGTGAGCTACATTTATTGCTCATTTGTAAGCATTCTTATGGCTGGGTGTTGCTGTCGGTTTTTTTTTTGAAGACCATTCCTTTCTTCTTCCTTGGTTTCAACTGTTGGCTTCCCGACTTCCTCGGCCGGCGCTGTTAATGGCGAGGTGCTCTTCATCTTCCCTAGATGGTAACCCCTATCCATATTTCCTATATAAACCACTTCTCCCCAACCCTCTTCTCCACACCACAAAATTCTTTCTCAAATCCCTAGTTCCCAACCCTTTTCTTCGGCAAAATTCCGGCGAATCGGAGCTCGATCCACCTCCCGAGGCCGACCCGAGCTCCCAGCGCGTTTCCGACCCCGGCGCCCCGATCCCGCGGCCGTTCCGCGTCCGCCCGCCGGCGAACCCGTCGCCCGCCGCCGCTGACGCCGGTGCTCGACCCCGGTGGCCGTTGTCCGTCGACTCCGATCTGCTCCCCGGTGCTGACCCGCGTGGCCCCGTGTGCTCTGTCGGTGTTCCCGTTTCTGAGCCGTGACGTTTCCTTTCCGAGTTCACTTCGGGATTTCCGTTGTCATTTTGGGTAAACTCTGACCCGTTAATTTCTTTTGTCAATGATGATATTCTGGTCCTACCAATTCCTTCGGGAATTTAGTTTTCGGTAACGTAGCGACTACGTTACTGTTTCGATTTTTTCGAGTTCTTCGGATGATCATATGCTGCTGGTTTGGTTCTGTTGGATTATTCAGACAGAACAACGTTCTGTGGATTCTCGGATTTTCCGAGAATTCTTTCGGAATGGTTCTGTGTTTTCAATTCTCGGGTTTTCCGGGAATTTTTCAGGATTAAAATTGAGTTTGGAGTTTGATACATTTTTTTCATCTGTCTTTGTTGGGAATTGGTTCTGGAAGAGTTCTGGTTTTGAAAGAATATAGTTCTGTGAAATTTTCGATACGGTTTCGGGTTTTCGGGAATGCTGGTTTGGCTTTGAAAGAAAAAAAAAAGTATTTTCTGTGGAAGGTTATATATTTCGGATTTTGGGAATAATTTTGCAGGTAAACGGAGCATTTCCCAGTTTTTGGGTTGACCAAAATAGAGGAAATGTTGCCAAAATTTTTACAAAATATAAAAAAAAAAAAATAACTTTTCGGATAAATATTGTTTTAATAATATTATATGCGGGCGACGACCTTAATGGTCAATGGGTCCCAGTGAAATGCAAACGCACCGGTTTGTCCGGACGTTGAGGCAGAATAGCTGAATATGACGACTGGACCAGAGTCTGAGACTCATATTACTTTTATAATTTAGTTTAGGAATTATTAGTTATTAATAATATTATTTTAGGAAATTTTTGAGATTAACAATCTTCTCTTATTTCAATTTGTGGGAATGTAAGGGCATAAGCCCATTTATCTATTTTTGTAAATTTGTAATAAGTAGGAAGTAGCTGTGGATTTTCTGGGATTGTGAGCGAGTAGGATTAATTAATATTAATATTAACTATTAGTTAGAAATTCACGATTTTCTCATTTAAAGAAAAGAAAATATATTTATATATATAATTATAAAATACTAACTATTTCTCAATAAATTGATAAAAACAAGTTTTTCGAAATAAAATATAAATTTAGATTTCCTTAAATGTAACGCACTAGAAAAACGTATTTTTGATTGTGTTGGTTAATACAAGACTAAAAATTGACTAGGAGACAAAAATCTAGAGATTGTAACTAGATAATTCTAGAGTTGTGGTTTCTGAGACAAATTCCCGGAATGTAGGATTTCAAGGAAGAGTGTGACTGTTCAAATCCCGAAGTACCAATCTCGTCCAACCTGAGAAGTTTAAGGCAAGTACATTTATGTAAATTTACGATTATTTTAACAATCATTTTATTGCAAGTTTAAACCACTGTTATACACGAACTCTTTCGAGAGTACTGACCGTACTGTTGGGGACTGGGGGAGTAGAGTAGTGGATATGACCAAATCCAAAATTAGAATAACTGACTGTATTAGCTTTCCCCTCTTCACACGGGGACAAGCCATACCGTATCACTAGGATACTACTGTAACCCAATCCGGTCATATTCATTACCTATTCACATCATTGTACTGTATTATTTCAAAACTGTTCATCTTCAAACTGTTTAAAAGTGCATGATATTAATTGTCATTTTAATTGTTAAAATTTGCATGAATTGTACTTTGCTCCCTCCTGACTGGAGACCCAACATTTTAGGTATCACTGATGAGGCTTTGTTTCGCGATCCTAAGACGAGGATTTCGAGACTGATGAGCTGTTTGCCTAGAGTTTTATTTTCTTCTTGATGTATGTAGAAAATGGTTTAAGTTGTATCTTTCATTTCATTGTAAAAGTTTAATAAAATTTTAAATTTTTCGATGTTGAGTTGTGACAAATATAGTGTTGTTGTATGGTTACCTGCTACTGAACAGCTTACTGCCGCCGTCTCAACAACGGTGCAGGCTGGGCATGATCCGATTCGACCCAAGAAATTGGGACCGGGTCGTGACAGAATCGGATCATGCCCAGCCTGCACCGTTGTGAGACGGCGACAGTAAGCTGTATCCACTTGCAGGTAATCTCAACAACACAATATATATATATATGTCACAACTTCTAAAATGTCCAACAAAAAGTTTCATCTGATACATCTGATAATATAAAATTGTCTTAAAATTCAAACATAAAAATAGCAAAGAAATGTCAACAACTAGAAAGTTGGCTCATCAGCCCCGAGATCAACATCGTCCGATTGGGACTCTGGCAGCACAGCTGGGTAAAGCTCAGGATCATAATAGCTATTAATCAATAGCTCAACATATAAAATCCCTAAATTTCTACAATATTTTTAGTACTGATTTTTTTTTTGTATTATACATCGCATAGTCGTATTGTACGTCGCGCGGGAATTTACGTTTTTCGTATTTACTTGTCGAGTGCGAATATGTGCGAGGTACATATTTTTAGAAAAATGTTTTTATTTTATTATCGGTGATGGTTTCAAAAATATATGTAATAATTATTTTTATTAAAAGTTGTGAGAAGTATCTATCGATGTTGCCAAACTTATTATTTTAATTATTTATAAAAGGCTATCTTATTTTAATGGTAATTTAGAAAACTAAATTTATGTGAATATTCTATTCGACTAAAACACATGAAAATTATTTCATGTACATTTTCAAAAATTAATTTTTATTATTTATAATAAATTATTTAGCAAGAAGGCATTTTAAATATTTGAATATTTATGTTTATTTTCGAAATTTTTTAAAAGATATTTCATATTACTATTTAAAATATTTATTCTCGTTTTCGAAATTATTATGCTATTTAAATAAAAAAAGGTAGTGTGAAAATTTTTCTATTAATACTTAAATATTTATTATGATTTTCAAAATTAATTATTATATAAATTCTATAAAAAAGATATTGTTGATTTATTTATGATAAATTAAATGGTGATTAGATTTATTGGTTTAAATTAAATAGTTTAATTTAAATGTGTTATTTATCTATATTTAAATTGGATTTGGATTTAGATTTAGATATGAATGTATTGGTTTAAATTTAATAGTAAAATTATCTATTTGGGTTTTAAAAATCTCAATCCTTATCCAACTGGGAATTCCCACATCCTATAAATAGGCAGGTACTCCTCCATAAATTCCTCACATCCACAAAATCCTCCACAAATGTGTCGTGCGATCGTGTCTGTGTCCATCCGTTCTTATTCCATTATTTATACATATACATTGCTCCTCCTCCGTGCCGACAACCCCGGCACGATACATCAAATTCCTAATCCTATTCCTAGCTACTAATCCGCCCCTACCCCCACAGACGGGCACCACCACCAGAACCTCGGCCACCCGTTCTTCCCATGGACCCCCGCCTCTGTCAACACCCTTGCGGCGTTCACCACCACCTCCTTCTTCCCGACCAACCCCCTGGTCGCCGCCAACCAACACCATGCACCGGCCCACAACACCATCCCCTACCCGCACCAACCTCCGGCGACCCATCCAACACCGCTGTCCCGAACCCAGCAAACCACCACCCGCACTGTGGCTACCATCCCGACCATCACCCATCTCCGGCCATTCACCGCACCACCGCCATCACCGTCGTCTCAGTACACCAAACCCATCGCCCATGACCACCACCACCAGTTGTCGCCATAGCGGCCAACCGACCAACCTCAGCCATATTTCCAACCACCACGACCACCAGAAATCACCACCGCCACCATCGTCGCGGCCATCCCGGCCGTTGTCACCAACACCATCATCATCACTGTCACCGCCGTAGCCACCGCGGCAACCGCCGCGGCACGCCCAACCCACCACCACCGGAAAACAAGAAATAAAACACAAAAATCCCCTTACCTCCACCTCCCCGACGAAGTCCGCCTAGCCGCCTCCTTCCCCGGCCCGGCCATCAACGTCTGTCACCCCCATTTCCTGTATTTCGTATTTGTACTCGTAATTTGATTTTTGGCACGTATTTTATTTTCTCGACTTGCGAATTTTGGTTTCTCGTAAATGGGTTTGGACCATGGCTTGGTTTTATTTTGTGGAGTTGGTTTGGTTTGGTTTGGTTCATCATGAGTGGAACACCTTAGCCTATTCTCTACCTCCATTCCATCACAACCACCCTCATTAAAACCTACCAACCTTTTCTCTCTCCTCCATAACTCCATTAATTTCTTACAACTTCTTCTTCCTTCTTCCACACAACTCCCCAACCCATAGGCAAGTGCACATTGCCATCAAATAAGCACAACTTTTTATTTGTCCATTAACTAGATTAGGCCATGGAGAACAACTTTAGAACTTGACATTTTGTGATTTGGAGCTTTCATTTTTCTAGATCTAGGTTTTAACCATTTTCGAAAATTCTTGGTTTTGATCCATTAAACTTCGATTTTTGCATGTTTTGATGCTTCCATGTGGAAGAGAATTCGATTTTACTCAAGTTAGAACTTTGAAAATCTAGATTTGGTTTTGATTTGGCTAAGTTATGAAGATTTGAAGTTTTTGGTGTTCTTGAGGAGTTCATCTCAGCCTTGGTGAAGGCTCTCGGCCAGTGCTCTTTAGCACTTGACCGTTTGCGCACCCCGGCCCGTGCTCTTTAGCGCATGGCCGATTGCGCATAGGCTCAGCAAGTGCTTTGCGCTGCGCTGGATTGCGCTGGCGCAAGCTAGCCATGCGCAAGCCAGCCATGCGCAAAGTAACCCCTGCGCACTCGACCATTGCGCAGTCCATACTCTGCGCAGTCTACCCTTGCGCAATCCTCCCTTGCGTAATCCAATTGATGCGCAAGGCATCCCCTGTGCCCCTTTAACCCTGTGCCCCTTGACTCCCTGCGCAGTCTACCCTTGCGCAAGGTAACCCTTGCGCAAGGCAACTCTTGCGCAGCTCTTCCATGCGCAGTACATACCCTGCGCAGCCCAACCCCTGACCCCCTTGCACAACCTACTTGTCTATGATGAATTGTTATTTCTTTAAGCTTGGCTCTTCTATAGTCCTATATATATTGGTATTTTATTAGATATTTTACGTCCATTTTATATCCTTACGCCTTTTGTCACGAACTGATTTTTACTTAATATGTTTGGAATGACTATTGTACATGGCATGGTATGACAAGGAACTAGCATAACACGACAGTGACCCGTAGTGGCGCACTCCTGACAGTACCCTGACATGATTTATCTTGATAACTTGATAGTGGCCCGTGGCGGCGCACTCCTGACTTGACTTGACTTGTAACTTGTAACTTGACTCGTATAATCAACTTGACACCGTGGGTGCTCCTGCTTGCTTGCTTGTACAATCCACTTGTCTTGTCTTGCATCATGTCTAGGACGTAACTTCCTGGGTACCACGGCCAGGGACTCGCGCTACATTGGATTAGGCTAATTATTAGATCAAACTAGAACATGGAGAATTCCAGTCACAGGCAATCTCGTTATCTGGGCGCTTTAATGGACTTGTAGCTTGCCGACGAGTAGAGCACATTTCCAGCACACTGTCATGTGTTGCACCCTCTAAGTCACCTAAGGGTACATTTGTCTCCCGGGCAATGTACCCACCTATAACTCTCAACCCGTAGAAGGATAACTGGATGGTCTGCAGGGCTTGGGACTGAAAATTCTCGCTTGCATCTTGTTAGTAATTAGGCTTGTGATAACCCTAGTTAGTTAAAGTAGTAAGCCGTAGTACTTGCTTAACCGATTGCGAATGAATGGTGTCCAGCTCTGTCTAAGTCTTGTCTAGCCCCTGTACCTGGAACTCTTGATCATGATTGTTTTACTTATCTCTAACGATAAATGGGTAGAGACAGTGAGCTATTCAGGCAAAGGGGTACAATTCCGGTCCTTGTTTGGTTTAAGGATTGTAACCTGGCTCCCGGAATGGTTCCACGTCCCTAGTCGTTTATCGCTCTGTGTACTTTTATTACTTGTACTTTCTTTTATTCTTTATGTTCTGATATGCTGCTTTTGTTCTTATTTGTGGCCTCCTTGTGGCACTTGCTCTTTCTGGGGTTTGACCCAGCTGGTTTTGTGTGGCCAGATTTCGGAGCAGCTCCCGAGGATCTACCAAGCTTCCAGCCCAATGGTGAACACTAGACGGAACCCGGGCTACGAGTGGGTTTTTCCTTTTTGATTCACCCACTTATATGTAAATTTATTCTTTTGAGGCGTTTGCCGACGAGCACCTGTTAGCTCGATGCACATTTACTTACTGTCTGCCTACGGGCTGTAAACATGATTAACAAATCCTAGGGTTGATCATGTATGACTGAACTCTTGCTAGTCCTATCATTTTGTACGACTAGCTTCATGATCATCCAATATGTAATATTTGGGACGCCTTATATATATATTTGATGCTCTAATATCTTGTAACTCTGTTAATTGCTTGAGATTGAGACAATAGGCTTGACCTTAAGAGACTGCTGGCTTGTAGTAAACCCTCATATCTAGACAGCCGTGACCGTATAGTTGAGATGTATTCTATTTCAATATACGTAGCTGGCTATGTCTGCCCCCGCTCTCCAGTATTCTGGTTCTGGGGCGTGACAACGTCCGTCGCCGCCTGCGTAAGGCTGTGCGCCACCGCGAGCATCTCCGCTGCATCCAGACCCAAATCCGGCCGTTGACCTCCTTCGGTGGGCTCGCAACCCCAAGTCGTCGCGGCAGCCAGATCTGCCGAGCCCCGCCGGAGTTTCCGCCGCCTCTCCGCCGGCGGAGCCCCCTTCCCTTCCGTCCGCTCCTCCGCGCCTCCGCAACGTCCGGCGCCGTCCGATCGCCGAGCTCCTCGCTCCCTCCGCCTCTCCTTCCCCCACTCTTTGTCACGCCCCGCTCCCGTAGGAGCGATCGTCCTCGCTAAGGCGTGATGCCGCACGAGCCTAGATTGCGCTCGTGCAAGGCAGTTCTATAACGGCCGATTACATCGGCAGCGACGGGGTCGTCGCAAAGAAGTCCCAAGCAGAAACATTGAATCAATGCAGCGGAAATTTAAAGAAGAACATATGAACACAAGTAACTCAAAAGAAATCTCTTTATTGATATTGAATACAAGATTACATTTGTGGGCGCAAGGCCAAATTACAAGTCTCTCGTGCTCATTTTTCTCTCATTTACAAGTCACTCTGCTCTCTCTCATCTCTCGATACAATACTTGAATCCAGCGGAAGCTTCGGAAGGCGATGTCCATACATTATGTCCTGTATAAGTCTTCGGGTCACGCGGCCGCACGCTTCGACTCGCCAAGGAACTCCATGCCTCGACGCATCCAAGCGGGCTCCGCGCCACGAGCTTCTACCTGTGCCTGCACATGAAACACTATGTGGGTGTCAGTACCACTGTACTGGTGGAGTGAGCTTCTCGCCCACCCATACATAACCGACACGTTTCATTTACTTTGTGCAGCTTAAACCCTTTCAATTGTCTTTCTAGTCTTGCCTTAGGATTCATTTTAGGACAAGGACGTCTCAGTTGATAACTAGCGATGCAACGACAAGGTCGTGCAACGACAGGGTCACGCTATCTTGCCAACGTGTGTTTAGATCGAGGCAATACCTCATCGCTTAGGTACTTGACCAAACTTCAAGGCGGGACGGCAGGGTCGTGCCACATTCTATTCCAAACTTAGACTTGTTCAAGACTGTGCTTTGTCGAGGGGCAATTCACGTGAACTCGGCCGTGCCAGGACCTTTGATTAAACTCAAGCGCCACTAGACCAATTCTTGTGCTAACGATTCAAGTGCCAAGGGACGGCAACGGGACGACTCGTGCAGGTCGTGCCTTAGACTTTACTTAGACTTTGCTCGTGCTTCAAGATTGAGGCCGCGCCTCGCAAGTTATCAAGACTTATCGTGCTACCGCCTTGCGGCCTTCCTGCTAGACCCATTTGCTAACTTAGACAAGACTTGTGAACCATAGTATCACTTCCATTTACATTCCGACGCCATCTATCGTGCCAAGCACGGTGCCTATGCTGCAGCCCAGTCTTAGGCCCAACATTGTGTTCCCGACAAGACAAGCATTCAAGTTCTAGACACAATCCAAAGGCATACACGCGGTGTGCCGCTATTGCCGACACATCTACATGAGTGGTCACTAGCAATTTCAAGCTATCTTGGACATGGCTCGGCGGGGGTATCGGTCCGCCCTTCTAAGGGTAGCTAGCCCCGGAAGCGCCGATACTCCCATGCGGTCATCCAGCATCCTACTCTGAGCCACACTCGCTTCTCCCGGGCGGATGATCCCGGTGCCCCGGAGGAGATCACCCGAGAAGACTACACCTTGTCGACAAGTTGTCCATGACCATGCAAGACTCGATCTATTCAATCTATCCAATTCTTTCCTTAACATGACCATGCATTTCTTTATTCTATCGAGACTCCCAAGCCGCGGGACCGATCTCGTGCGAGACTTATCAAGTATTCAGGCAGGACATGACCGGGCAGGACCGGCATGCTTATTTAAGTATTCAGGCAGGACATGACCGGACGGGACCGGCATGCTTAATCAAGTATTCGGCCGTGGCTCGTGCCTTAGACAGGCATGGTTCTCTAGGCGACGCTAACGCTCAAGTCATATACTTATACGACGAGCCTTGTTCTCAAGGGACTACTTGACTTGACAACCGCAGCTAGAGCGGGATAGCGCTAGGAATGGCTTCGTTAGCCTAGAGCAACTCTTGTTGACTTATACGGGCAATGACTCGATGAGCGAAGGCTACGCCGAGCTACGCATCGAGGGAACGTGCTAGGCACGGGGTCGACTTAACAACCAAGTCTTGGATGCCTAGACTTAAGCCAACCAGCCGTACAAAGATGACTTAACTTGCGGGACGTGCGAAGGCTATGCCAAGCCTTGCGGGACCGGACCGTGCACGCTTTGTTAAGCATTCGTGCGGGCGACGCCTATGACTTAGGCTTATTCAGGTATCGAGACAAGTCGACGGGACAATGCATGCTTGGTTAAGCATTCACGCGGGCGACGCCTATGACTTAGGCTTATTTGAGTGTTGGGACCAAATCGACGGGACCAACGGGACATGCGAAGGCTCTGCCAAGCCTTGCGCAACGGGACCGTGCTTGCTTTAGCAAGCATTTACGCAGGCGACGCCTAAGACTTAGGCTAATATGAGTGTCGGGGCAATTTAGCAACTTAGGCCAACTTCCTTCTCTCAAGCCACGGGATCGAAGGATCGAGTGTCATTTGAAAGCACGCTGAGCTGACTTCTATGTTGATCGTTGGACCATCTCCATATTCTAGGACACTTCCGACCCGACGGGATTACTCCCTTAGCTATGTTGGTGCGTAGCTTTTATATTAGCCTACTTGTGCGAGTTGAAAACACGATTTATTATGTGCAAGCTAAGATGGAGTAAGTTCACCGAAGCTCCCCCACCTGAACGACGTCTCCGGGCGAGCCGTTGCAAGGCTTAGTTCCAACGCCGTCGGCGTTTCGATTCCTCCGATTGACTTTGCGGGTCGGGGCACTACACTCTTCCTCTTCCCCCGACCTCTCTCCCTCTCTCTCTCCCTTCTCTCCCCTTCCCCTTTCTCTTCTCACTCTCTCTCTCCTTCTTTCTATTCCTCCTTTCTATGAAAGGAGCAGCAGTCTTGACTCTTGCTATTTGTTTTTTTATTGTTATTTGGTTTTTATTTTATTTTTTATTTTTGTTGTTGTTGTTTTATTATTATTATTATTATTATTTTATGGTTATTATTATGTTATTATTATGTTATTATTATTATTATTTTCTATTGCTATTATTATTATTAGTTTATTTTCTATTGTTATTATTATTATTATGTTATTATTATTATTAGTTAATAGTTTATTTTATGGTTATTAGTATGAACAGTGATTTGTGATTATTATTAGAATAGTTATTTTGGAAATATTAGTATTTTTAAAACTATGTGTAGTATGATGGTTAAAGCTATTTTCGAAATATGAATTATAGCAAAAGAACATATATATATATATATATATATATATATATATATATATATATATATATATATATATATATATATATATATATATATATGAAGCGGATCAAAAACCCCCCTTAGAAAACCCCCTACAAAAATCCCTCACTCTAATCCGTAATTTAATGTTAATATTAATGTTAATATTAATGTTAATATTAATATTAATGTTAATATTAACATTAAATACTAAAATTAACATTAAACTTTACATTAACATTAATATTAACATTAATATAAAAAAATAAAAATAAAATAAATATTAACATTAACATTAATATTAACATTAATATTAACATTAATATTAATATTAATATTAATATTACGAATTAAAGTGAGGGGGATTTTTAGGAGATTTTCTAAGGAGGGCTTTTGATCCGCTATATATATATATATATATATATATATATATATATATATATATATATATATATATATATATATATATATATTCTCTAGTTTTATAATTGTAAAATAAAAATATATATAGATAGTTGTTAACAAATTATTTCACAAATGGAGACAGAAGAAAGGTGGGCGTGCAGGCCTCACGCTCCATGTGGACGACCTTCTCTCGACGCCGAAGTCACTGTTGGCAACACATCTACGACTCCTTTGTTGAATCATCAGTCTTTCCTCTCTCTTTTTTGGCCTCCTCCTTTGGGTTAGGGATCACATTCTCGTCATTCTGTTTTACAGTTAGACAGACAAATGGAGCTTGGTCACTGTTTCTCAACTTGTCACATTCTCGTCCAATGAATTTCCACTCTTTCAGTCTAAGAGTTGCCACGTGTCCTCTTTATTCAACCTATAATCATTTTGGGAGTGAATTAGCAAACATCTACACTACTTCCTACCATTATGTTAACACGTAATAATTTTAGAGTGGAAGGATGAACATCCATTCTTAGGTGAACAAAAAAGGACTCTAGAACATTCCATTTGTTCGAGTCTCGTTGACGTAGGCCATGAAAAGATCCACATCAGCACAAGCATAAGAATTTGTGGAAGGAAACATTCTTTTGAAGACCACAAAAGCTGTGTGCGCCTAATTTCCTCAAACTCTCCAAATCACCTCTATTATGATAGATATCTGTAATCTAAAGAACAGGGAAGCTCATGTTCATGGTAATAAATAATGGGCCAATAATTGTATTTCAATTAATCATTCTTCTACAATGGACTCATGAAGACAATTCAAATATCAAGTACCACTCATCTTCCCAAAAAAAAATTATCCTTTCGTCTTGCTTTGACCAAGTATGTGGCAGAAATTTGCGTATATTTACAGTCTCAATTTTGACACAAACGTGTATGCATTTGTCATCTCCAGGAGTTCTAATCCAGAATTTAATAGGGACATTCAATAGATGAAAAGTTCACCCTCGAATCTATCAACACTCTACAACACAACCTTCAAATGGTTATGTCAAATATAATGAGGCATGGGCTCATCTCAACTTGAAGTGGAGCTCAAGAATATTTGTAAATGGATTCTGATGCTCTGCTGAAAACAGCCCATTGCGCCACCCTTGATGATCCCTATATATCTGAAGCCTTCAGATTCTCTACTATACAGAAAGAGAAGAGTATGAGGTATGTACAGACAACTGGAACCAACCATTGCCATCCAAAATGCTAAAATGGATATACGACGTAGTTGGAAGCTCACCAATGGGAGGATACACCGACGCCACTGATATTATGTGGTCGCATTGTTTCTCAATGAAAGCTTGTCACCATACAATGTAATCTTCCAACACCCACCTTGGAATAAAAATACAGATCCACGCTTAGGTACAACTGTATATAAAAACGACAAGTAGTTGTTAGTAAAGAGGTGCAATAAGGATCGAATTTTCAACACATCTAATTATGGCAAGTTAGATGTAACGATGTAACATGATGAGCATTCGACTCTACCAAGAGAGTTGCCATGACTTGCAGTACATTTAGTGTTTGGCAACGTGAAACATCAAATGAATCCCTTTGAAACCTAAAGTAGTCTAGTTTTTATAAGGTCTCAGCTGTTTGGCAATATCAAATATGATGAACCAGGGTTCATGCGGTATGAAAAGTGGCAGCCTCAACCACGCCCGCCCTTGGGGTTGGGTGTCGGAGCTAATTTTTGTTGTCCCTCGCCCCCTTTACTCCAGAAAAATAGAAAAGATTTACAACAAGCTGAAAACTATAAATGTTGTGGCCAAGGAAAATAGGACCAATGATTTTTGACCAATTGTCTCCGGTTCTGACGATGGCATAGAATTCGGATTCCGAGGAGTTCTCCCGACTCCTAAGCGACTATAGGCCTTTCCAGTGGAATCTCAAAATATGGTGTAGTGTCTCGTCCCTACATCGTGCCCCGTTTTCCGTTTCCGTCCACGGGGTGCGCGAGAAAGGAACATTGTCGCTATCGATTCGGTCGGGGCCGATAGGTTGGAATCGGCCGAGTCGATCGAACGGGAACGGTTGAATTAAGATCCATTCCACATTATGGAATGGCTTCTTCGGAACTAATCCCATATTCAGCGGGTTGCGCCTCGAGGATTGGCTCTGCGGCTGAGTCGGGAGAGACCTCCCGTTGCTCTGATTTTCATGCCGCACTTGATTTGGTTTTGGCTTTGGTTTTCGTGAATGTTTTCGATGGATTTTCGTGACTTGCGTTTTCGAGCTTCGCATTCATATCAAAATTCCTTGAATTACACAGTGTTCTAATCAGTTGCTTATGCGATTGCAGGTGATCGCATATGCGACGTCAGCGCAGCCAACCTGTCGCTCGCTTGAAGCAAGTCTAAGGCGAGTGGCTGACCTCCTTTGCCTCGTCCCTCTACTTCAAAATCAATATGAAATAAATGAATGCTTGTCATAATAGTGTAGAATCAAAGAAATCGTGGCACGATTCTTCACGAAACACTTGCTATCAACTGCCGGTATTGAAAATAGAAAACATGCTTACTTATGCAATTCTACTTAGTCTATGCAAAACAATGAATGAATCGATTAACGTTTATCGCAACGAGATGGCTAAGTGAGTAAATCGACTAAGTTCAAACAAAGGCAAAGTTTCGCACAAAAGAAAAAGGATAAGGTCCTAGAAAAGAGATAGCATATTTCAAGACTCTGCAAAACGGTCATTGGACAACTTGTCGACAAGGTGTAGTTTCCTCGAACGGTTGCCTAGGCCAAGGGACCGATTCGGCCCGGGAGGAACGAGTATAGCAAGCGCCAGCCTTACATCGGCGTGGGTTATACGGGAACTTTCGCACAGGGCTCGCTACCCGCCGCGAAAGGGTTACCGTCTAACCCAGCTATAGTCCGTGATGGCTTGACATTGCCAGTGGCCTTCATACCCTTTCACTGCTTAACTAATGCACGTGACACGGGATGAATATGATAGCTGCTTAATGTTTACAAATTCATATGCTTGCCTCGAAACATGTTGACATGTAATTGATCAGGATGGTTAGAAAGATCACATAAATAGCTAGCTAACATGTTTATAAAACTGTTTGAATCAAATGCAGAGCTTGAATTTTAATTAGCCATTCGCCAGTACATATGATCGTACTGATCCTCGCTCTTTGCAGGTCCCGCGCATCAGGAAGGACGCGCCAACTAGCTCGGCGACGTTCGTGATTTTGAAGCTTCGGCCGCGCGTCGAAGACTTTCCCCGCGACTCCAAGTTTTAAAGGCTCAACTGTCTAAGAAAAGATGGCTCAGCGTCCCTCCATTCCAGGTCACTGGGATACTCTGTTGTAAATTGAGGAATGTGCGCAATGTATGGAATGACTATTTCATCGGCACTCTTTTGTAATCGAGTCATGTTGTAGCCCGCACGGCATGAGTCTTGTACTGGAGTCTGTAAATAATGTTCATTATCAATAAAGATCAAAGTTTTCTTTACTTAATGTGTGATTCAATTTGTCAGATTATTCTCTTAGATCTCGTGTCTCGGATTACCTTATGACTATGCCTTGTGCGATCGCAAATTAGGTTCGCACGGCATCACGCCCGGGGGACGACTATCGATTCGACGGAATCGGGACATAACATAATGGTATCAGAGCACGACTTTACGTCCTTGGCCTCCAGTGTCGAGTTTCTAGTCTCAAACCGTTGACCTCGTTGCGATGAGATGAGTTGTTCCATACGTTGAACCCAGGACATTTTCTGAAACTAACGAGAATTGCCTTTCTTTTCGCTGCAGTTGCGGGAGCTCGGACAGAGGACAAGACGAGCGCTTCTAGCGGCTCGAGTACTTCCAGACCCGAGCATTCCGTCAACCCAACGGGAATGACGCCTACCGTAGCCGGACCTTCCGGCGACCTGATGCAACGGATGCTGCAGATACTCGAAATGCAGCAACGTCAAAATGAGCTCCATCGCCAGCAGGCAGAGGCTCGTCAGACCCGGTTCGAAAATCGATTCGAGGCTCAATTCAAGCTGCAGCAGCAGCTGTATACACTCCAACAAATAGTGCAATCGGTCGTGGACAACAACAATTCAACGATGACGCCTGCCGTGACCGAGCCTGCGGTTCGATCCAACGAAGCTGAACCGGAGGCGCCCGTGCTCTCACCTGCGGCACCGAGAAGTTCTAACTTCGACGTGTCAAAATTCACAAAAAGCTACCGCACTTCCTTCAACGGCATAGAAGATCACTCCGTGGCGATCGACTGGTTGGAGGAGCTGGAAGACAAGTTCGAGCTTCTGGGTGTCGAAGACTCGAAGAAAGTCGCATGTGCTCAACTTCTACTTTGAATGAATGCGCACGATTGGTGGGCCGTGCAGAAGCGGGCAATTTGACGTGAAGACGGGACGGCGACGATCTTATGGGCTACATTCAGAAATGCGTTCGAGACCGAATATCTTTCTGCAGCCGTGCGACAGGAGAAAGAAAACCAATTTATGCAGTTGAGACAAGGGAATATGACTGTACGACAGTATGCGGCCGAATTCAACAAACTGGCCAAATTTGCTGGAGCCTATCTGCCTACCACTGCAAGTCGAGCTCGACGATTCGAAGTAGGCCTGCTTTCCTCTATTCGTGCTCACGTTTCGGTGCCTGAATACAAAACTATGGGCGAGGCACTCAACCATGCCCTTCGTCTGGAGTCCGAGTATCCTCCTGCTACTACTGGCGCTGTTCACTTTAATAACAAACGCCATAGTAATGCGGGAGGCAACAACGCGCACAAGCGTCAAAATCGCGGCAACGGAGGCTGCAACCAGACGAATGATCGAATAGTCTGCAATTTCTGCCACAAAGAGGGGCACATGGCCAATGAGTACCGATTGAAGAACGGAGCATGCTTCGAGTGCGACCGAATGGATCACATTGCACGCAATTGTCCGGAGAAGCCGAACCAGCGCCCTCAACAACATCAACAGAACCGAGGCCAAGCACCTCGGGCTCCACAGACCGCACCACAGAATGGCCAGGACCGTCGCTCCAATGCTCAGGGCCGCGTCTATGCCATGACTCGAGACGAAGGGTTCGCGTATTATTTGATTCAGGTGCCACGCATAGTTTTATATCGACGAACTTCACCGCGGAGCACAAACTTCTCCTGACACCGCTGGGCCTCGATCTCACTGTTAACGTACCGTCAGGCATGCCACTACTTGCAAATTTAGTCTGCGGAGACGAAATCATCTGTATAGGTGGTCAAAAGATCAGTCTCGATGCGATAGTTCTAGATATTAAGGACTACGACATCATTCTGGGGATGGATTGGCTCGGTCCGTGCAACGCAACCATAGACTGTGCTGAAAAGATGGTCACATCCGCATACCTGGAGTGCCTGAATTCTGCTACTCGTGTGGTAAGATGTCGCCGACCTGCATGGTGATCTCCGCAATATCTGCTCGACGGATGCTGCATTCCGGATGCGAAGGCTATCTAGCGTCCGTTCGAGACATGCGACAGGACGGTGCAAACGCGGGTCAGACCGACGTTGTGACAGAATTCCCAGATGTGTTCCCGGACGAACTACCCGACATGCCGCCCTATCGAGAGATTGAGTTCACTATCGATACATTCCCCGATACCCGACCGATCTCTAAAGCCCCGTACAGAATGGCCTCTGCAGAGCTTAAAGAACTCAAAGTACAGTTGCAAGAGTTGATCGACAAGGGATTCATTCGACCCAGCGTCTCGCCATGGAGAGCGTCCGTGCTGTTCGTCAAGAAAAAGGATAGCTCACTGCGTCTTTGTATCGATTACCGCGAGCTGAATAAAGCCACCGTCCGGAACAAGTACCCCATGTCCCGCATAGACGATCTGTTTGATCAGCTGCAAGGAGCTACGGTGTTCTCTAAAATTGATCTGCGTTCGGGTTACCATCAACTCAAGATTAAGCCGGATGTGCCAAAGTATGCCTTTCGCACTCGATACGGCCATTACGAATTCCTGGTAATGCCGTTCGGCCTAACGAACGCTCCTGCTGCTTTCATGGATTTGATGAATCGGGTGTTCCGACCATTCCTCGACAAGTTCGTAGTAGTCTTTATCGACGATATACTCGTCTACTCAAAGAATAGGCAGCAACACACTGAGCATCTACGGACCGTACTTCAAACCCTTCGAGAAAATCAATTATATGCAAAGCGAAGCAAATGTGAATTCTGGCTGAGCAGCGTTGCATTCCTCATACACATCATTTCAGCTGAAGGCATTGCAGTCGACCCAAAGAAAGTTGAAGCCGTTGTCGATTGGAAACGGCCAACGTCCGTCGACGAGATTCGAAGTTTCCTTGGCTTAGCGGGATACTACCGACGCTTCGTGAAAGACTTCGTGAAGATCGCATCGCCTCTGACTCGCCTCACCCAGAAAGGAGTCGCATTTGAATGGTCAGACGACTGTGAAGCTTCATTCCAAGAGTTGAAGCAACGGTTCGTCTCGGCCCCGATACTCGCACGTCCAGACGGGACTGAGGGTTTCCAGATATTCAGCGACGCGTCCGGTCAGGGCTTGGGGTGTGTGTTGATGCAGCGGAACAAGGTGATATCTTTTGCTTTCCGACAGCTAAAGCCGCACGAGAAGAACTACCCTACTCATGACCTGGAGTTAGTGGCAATTGTGTTCGCGTTGAAATTGTGGCGTCACTATCTTTATGGTGTGGCGTGCACGACCTATACCGATCACAAGAGCCTCAAGTATCTATTCACGCAGAAGGAACTGAACTTGCGACAAAGGCGTTGGCTTGAACTGATCAAAGATTACGACTTGACTATCGACTATACGCCGGGAAAGGAAAATGTTGTGGCGGACGCTCTGAGTCGGAAGTATATTGCCTCGCTATCCATCGACCGCAGACTGCTACGCGACCTAGAAGAGATGGGCATCGAACTCCGAGTCCGATTCAGGAATGTACAGTTGGCAAAGTTGCAGTTAGAGCCGAGCTTGCAAGAAAAGATCAAGACCGCTCAGAAGAACGATCCGTACCAGAAGAAAATGTGAGAGCTAATCTCGACGGGCAGGACGACCGACTTTGCGAAAGACGAAACCGGCATGCTTCGATTGAAGGGTAGGCTATGCGTTCCGGACGATTCGCACATAAAAGAGAGGATAAGGTCCTACAAAAGAGATAGCATATTTCAAGACTCTGCAAAACGGTCATTGGACAACTTGTCGACAAGGTGTAGTTTTCTCGAACGGTTGCCTAGGCCAAGGGACCGATTCGGCCCGGGAGGAACGAGTATAGCAAGCGCCAGCCTTACATCGACGTGGGTTATGCGGGAACTTTCGCACAGGGCTCGCTACCCGTCGCGAAAGGGTCACCGTCTAGCCCAGCTATAGTCCGTAATGGCTTGACATTGCCAGTGGCCTTTACACCATTTCACTGCTTAACTAATACACGTGACACGGGGTGAATATGATAGCTGCTTAATGTTTACAAATTCATATGCTTGCCTCGAAACATGTTGACATGCAATTGATCAGGATGGTTAGAAAGATCACATAAATAGCTAGCTAACATGTTTATAAAACTGCTTGAATCAAATGCAGAGCTTGAATTTTAATCAGCCATTCGCCAGTACATGTGATCGTACTGATCCTCGCTCTTTGCAGGTCCCGCGAATCAGGAAGGACACGTCAACTAGCTCGGCGACGTTCGTGATTTTGAAGCTTCGGCCGCGCGTCGAAGACTTTCCCCGCGACTCCAAGTTTTGAAGGCTCAACTGTCCAAGAAAAGATGGCTCAGCGTCCCTCCATTCCATGTCACTGGGATACTCTGTTGTAAATTGAGGGATGTGCGCAATGTATGGAACGGCTATCTCATCGGCACTCTTTTGTAATCGAGTCATGTTGTAGCTCGCGCGGCATGAGTCTTGTACTGGAGTCTGTAAATGATGTTCATTATCAATAAAGATCAAAGTTTCCTTTACTTAATGTCAAGGTTATAAATGACGGTAGGCGGGTGCGCGACGGAGAGAGTCCGCCTACCGCCTAGGCGGTGCCTAGGCGCCGCCTAGACAGTCGATACATTTGGAACATTTTTTACTATTTTACCACTGTTTTTTGCATAATATGCATATTTTAAGGGTGTTCCATGCATAACTAAGTTGTAGAACGAAGATTTATAAAGTTTAAGTTTTGTAAAAGTGAACCATAGGCCCATAATGTTTTAAAAACCTTTTTGGCCAAAATATTTTGTAAAATATTTCTCCGCCTAGGCGCCCGCCTACGCTGCATGACCTCTGCCTATGCCGCCAACCTCCGTTGGCCGCCTACTCCACCGCCTACAGAAAAGCGGTGCGGAGAGGGACCGCCTACCGCCTAGGCGCCGCCTAGGCGGCCTAGGCGGGTGCCATTTAGAACACTGCTTAATGTGTGATTCAATTTGTCTGCTTATTCTCTTAGATCTCGTGTCTCGGATTACCTTATGACTTTGCCTTGTGCGATCGCAAAATAGATTCGCACGGCATCACGTCCGGGGGACGACTATCGATTCGACGGAATCGGGACGTGACATATGGGCATGAAGGATTGCCAGTTCAACTGACATGGAGGAGTTGGGGTGGACCGTAAAGACTCTGCCGAAGACTTGGGGGCCTAGGGGGTCGCCCTAACCAGGGTGTTGCCCAAGCTCGATGGCTTACCCAGGGCTGGCCTGGCCTTAGGACACATCAGCTTTATTTCATTTATTCAGTGCGACTGTGAGAGCCTTAGTGAAACATAATGCAAGACATTCCAAGGTGTTGTACTTCTCGTTCTAGGATCAAGTGCAAAAAAAGTTCTCCAACCAATTGAAACTTAAATTTTATATGTTTATTATTCACGAGTCAGCATCAATTTTATGATGCCAAACAAGTTCCTATAACCTACATTGAGTGCTTTCATCAGGTCCTGCCAGGTTTCGTATTGCCAGAAACGTCCCTAGTATGGATTGCAGGCAGTCCAGACAGAAGGAGTCATTGAGCAAGTTAACAGTAAAAAAGGACATTCAATTATCATACTTTTAACTTGGTACCATGTAAAACGTCCTCAGAAATGTATAGTGGACTGGAGTTAAACTGAGATGCAAGTCTGTTTTATATCTCAGTTCCTACAACCTACATTGAGTGCTTTCATCAGGTCCCGCCATGTTTTGTATTGCCAAACACGCCCTTAGTATTCCTGAAATCAGTTGTGCTCTTGTGTGCCATTCTCGTGTTTTCCTCTTTTCATCTTGTGTTATTTTGATCAACTTTCAATATTCCTATATCAATCGATGTTAGTTATATCGTCGACAGCTTTAACTGACAGCAGTAGTACACCAAATAACAGCAATTGAGGTACATTTCACATGCTTAAACTGTCGTCAATGTAATAATGAGCGATTGACCATCATCAACTATGCTTTAGTGCTGACAATTTTGATTGTTTAGCCGAATTATATTGCAGACGTGGTTTAAACAGTCATGGAAATGTTGCAAAATCAACGATTGTGAACCTTACGCAGAACCTCTTTTACTTTCTCCCAAATAAATCAAAAAAGTAGTTATCACCATTGCCGACAGTCACGAAATTCTGGTGGTTTAGTGATCATTGCCAATCAATTATCGACGCGACGATTACCCCCCAACCGTTTGACTTTGACCTCACTAAACTATTATCGCAAAAGGAAACATCAGCATGTAGGAAAAAAGGTGTCCCTGTAGTATTGTCGACCAAATTAAAATACAATTATACAAAACGTTTTTTGTGAACAAAAAGCATAGACATTCTAAATCTAAGAGCAAAAATGTATATGTCCATCATGAATTGTTAAAGGGAGTACCTCGGAACTTATCTTCTTGTGTGATAATCCCAAAGGTTTCTGCTGATTCTCGAATCATTATACCACTAGCACCCTTGAAGGCAACATCTTGTTTACAATCAAAAACTACAAAAGAAAACACAAACCTACTCATTTATGAATGTTAAATAAATAAGTGATGAACCCATGCAACCATGTACGAAGTCGACAGATAAAATGAAGTTATAGGATAATTACCTTGAAGAAAAGCACCATGCAAGTCTGCCATTAGGAGGCATTGAGCCAATTGCTTTTCCCTGAATGGGTGGGCCACGAAATAGTTCAGAAGCATGTCAATGCTATATCAATTTTATCTCAAAAAGAACATATGTACATGAGAAGAATCCATATGATCAGACATTAACAATGGCAAGAAATCACAGATTAAGCAAAAGCAAGTAGACATGCAAGGGCATAAGGAATTTTTGATGATTGAAAAATCTCAGCAAAGATATAAAGATATACATCCAAATTCAATGGAAAAACACATGACTAATGAAAAAATGAATTAGGAGGAACCACACCTGCTCACTTTAAGAAGCTCGGTTATATACCCTTTCCACATTTCATGCATTGGCTTGAAACGACTGAAGCTGCAAAATACATAATAAGCAAAATGAGTATCATTCCAGCATTAAATAACAAAAAAAACACGTCATATAAAGAATCGCACTAATTTCTGATGAAATCACGGTTAAATGACAGTTAAATGACTCGACTAGTTCATAGAAATCATATATTACACTCCAATATATAAGACTAGTTGAATCAGAGGTCAAACAATCTGATATCGTAAGTGCTGATGAGCCATAACCTAAATGTAGAAAGCATGCAGCATGAGAGGCCCTACGGGTTCAGATTGTTGTGCATATTATTACTTCTAAGAACCCAAACCAGTTGCTCAGAATGAGGTTCCGAAACATGTTTTAAAGAAAGGAAAGGCCATTACTTGTATATATTTGTAAATTCAAGACAAATCTTGTCTCCATATATAGAAAAATTAGTATAATGTACAAGATATGAAATATGCCTACACAACAATCAGGTTTTTACCAAGGTTTTCAGCCAGTAAATCAATTGCACCTACCATGTAGTGAAAGTACATTGACTAAATTTTGTTACTTTTTGACCAATTCAGCATGCAAATAACACGGCCTAAAGATTGGAGATATGTCTGGATCGCTGTATACAGAATAATGGAAATAAATCGAAACGACAAACATGCCTCGTTAATTACATAAAAATTCCTCAGAGTCCTGAAATGTGTTCTGGGCATGCTACACCCTTATCCTTTAACAGACCAAATATCATTTTTCATGTTGACATGCTCATCCTAACCTTAAAAATATTTTAAAATAACAAAAATAGAAACTCCAAGCGACTTCATGTTCGTATAGATCGATTTTAAATTTCTATAAGTTTCTTAGAACAGCAAACTGGACATCTTTTCCATCTTGATGGGTACCATTGTAAAAAGGGGTATAGGATCTGTAAAACTTACATTTTTTATTATTGGCACACAAAAAAAAACTCAGATCAGGTCAGCAGAAAAAATTGTAGTTGAAACACGGTTTAATATTCTTTGATATGTCAGAGATTGAAATTACAAGCTTCTACACCAGATTAGCATAGATAAAAATTGTAATAATATAAGAGAACCATTTTGTAAAAAATAATAATTATACTATATGATACTTAACACTAGAGCATAAATTTGCCAGTTTATATATTTCTCTAACAAAAACTATATATTCAATCTAATATGGGCTAACTTCTATAAATCTATATTAACATCCAATACTGACTGATACCGACGTCGAGTCTCTCTTTTCCGGTAAATTTGGTAGAGAAAAATTGAACGAAAAATAGAAAAACAGTGTCAACGCAATTATTCAGTTGTGCCAAAGATTGACAATGTTAAGTGTGTTAGCAAGATTTCTTATCGATAAATTATAATCATTAGCATTGACAATGTTTCAAAGTGTCAACAAGATTTCTTGTTGATAAATTATAACCATTACCATTTGTCGAAGTTGTATCGCTATAAATTTACAATACTCATCCATATTAATATTATT
The DNA here is from genome assembly GCA_029216955.1 of Iris pallida. Classification (NCBI taxonomy): domain Eukaryota; kingdom Viridiplantae; phylum Streptophyta; class Magnoliopsida; order Asparagales; family Iridaceae; genus Iris; species Iris pallida. The sequence continues at coordinate 2,973,511 of JANAVB010028198.1, read as the reverse complement.
TCATTTAGAACTACTTATTGTGGTTGTGCTTTGCCTAAATGCAAGTAATTAAATAATATTATGATCTATTACAAGTGGAATATTATTCCATTTAAAACTAACAAGAATCAATATATAATATATAAATTATGTCTAAATGTATCAAAATATTTCTAGTTTTTTTAAATAAAAAAAAATAACTTTTGGCTTTCTTAAAAGAAAATACTCTGATCTGAAACAACCAAAACAAGCGATATACCGATATTCATATGAAGGGTCTGAAAGCGATTATTACTGTGAACCTTGAACATACCAGTTCTAGAAATTTTGACGTATTTTCTTTGTTGCTTAGCTACTCCATATACCAATAAATACAAGTGCTTGCATAATGAATTTCATGTCTTAATTGTTACTTGTTTCTTTGGCGCACTCTCGACTAAGCCTTATAAGCAACTATGAGTGATCACAGATATGTGTGCATTGAGCATGACATGATTGACATTTCATTAGGATCTATGAAAGCAACCAAACCCCTTCAAAGACAAATACATATAAACTGATAATGGACGTGATTGTGAAATACAATACCTATGGAACTGCTTAGGCAAATCAAACGATCCGCACTCCCGATGTTGCCGCATGCTCATGTGCTTCTTTGACCTCTTCGAGTGGCTCTTCAAAGCTTTTACTCGAGCATCAGCCAAAGACCCCCCTCTCGGCACAAAATTGTCAAGAAGAAGACCTTTGTCAATTTTCATGTCTATGCTACCCCTTGTATACTTAAGTCCTTTATCGCCATGCTGGAGAAGATTGAAGACAACATTGTCGACAACATCCACGTTACTTGAACCCTGCATTGTTGTCAGGCGGAACTATTTCAATGAAAATCTATGCTTCTGTTAGCAGTAATAATGAGGACAGTTATCAGATCATACAATTTGTTCTAGAAATCTAGGTTAACCATTCATCATGGTAAGACGAACAAATTTTGGCATCCACTTCACACTAACATTTTAGTGATGAAACGTAGTTATGCAGGTTACAAACAATTAGATACCTCCGTGACAGCCCCTACCAGATTCTCATGTACAAGATGAGAAAGTCTGGCATACGCAGGGTCCGCATTTTCTCCTGTGAAGCTTACTACATATGGTGAGACACAATGTCATAGAGACAAATTTTACTGGATGATATATTCGTTCTACCTGGAGGAGCATGCCCAGTGTATACCAAACGCCCTGAGAAATAACAAACAAATCAAACTTCAGGTTCACCATCCCATCCAAAATATAACATTTACAAGTTACAACCCCAAAAAAAAATTGTAATACTGGTAAGGCATGGATAGAATTTATATAGAGAAGAATACATATTCACAAATATAAAATCTATATTTTACGTAATGGTAATATTTACATTTATGAATATCCTTTATTAGTGACAAAGTAGACTAGGTTCGAAAAACTTGTGTAGGACTCAATTTAAAACAAATATCGTCTTTTAATATCGCAATCATGTTTCGCATCATCGCACGATCGTGAAATTGCAAAATCATTCCAACCACGTTTTGGACCGCTTAATGTGCGCCATGTCTTGTCGGACACCTGTTGGACACAATCCGGACACTCCAATATATATTAGGACACACCAGATGTTTCCGTGCAGGAGGAAATATTCCGACACGGACAACGCGTGGAGTGTTGAATTGAAATCTGACCTTTCTTGGAGGAGGAAGAGGGAGAGGGATCGATCTTGGGATAAGGAACTCCTTCCACCTGTCCTTCGACCGCCGGAGCCACTTCCTGCTGGTCTTCCTTAGCGTTCCTCCTGCTCTTCTTGTTCCTCCGCTGCTCTTCTTGTAGGCTCTTCCGCCGCTCTTCTTGGAGGCTCTTCCGCTGCTCTTCTTGGAGGCTCCTGGCCTTGTTGGCGGCAAACCTCCGCTCGAGAGCCTCCATAGCCCGCTTCTTCTGGTCGGAGACCAGCGGTGTCGCCATCGGAGAAAGTTCTACTTTTGGGTACTGAAGTTGAGAATTATTAACATGAAATCAGAACCATGTGTCAAAATTTTATCCCAAAATTACAGTAACCGCCAATTATTTCCATAAGATTGAACATGAGAACTTATACGTAAAAGTACTGAACTAGGGCTCAAGTTCAAAATTTGAACTTATTCAAAACTTCTCATTCCACCCGATTTTTCATCACATGCAAACTTCCTAATTTTGTATAAGCACCAAATCATGAGTACTTTGTAAAAAGAAACCAACCAATGAGGGCAATGTACGGAACAAGATGGGAAAGTTCTTCACTCAATCCTTCACTTCTCTGTAAATTCCTTCTCGTATATACAATTTTACACTAGGAAGCACGAACATCAAAAATGGAGGCCTATACAGCCCGAGTCCTCCAGAGAAAACACACACACACACACACACAGAGTAATGATCAGGTGAGAAAAATGAGAAACGCATTTTAACAGTTGGGTTAAGTTATATTTAAGTTGAATCTAAGCACGGGTGAGATCATTTATGCTGTTAATTAAGGATAGGTTCTCTAAGAAACATAAGTGCGTTAGTGTCAGGGGGCACCACCAGCCTCATCCTCTTATCAGGCCATTGTTGATCGTTAACCCACTGCTTCAATGGTCTCCAGCATGAGCACACCATCCCTTTCATTTGCCATCCCCATTAGCTCAATTCTTGGAGTTTACGGGAGCAATCTAGATTCTAGTCGATCCTTTGAGTTTATAACAACATGAAAACCCAATACTACTTGGAATTTTAGGTCTACAAATAAGGGTTGGGAACAAGTATTACACTATTACTCAAGGTCTACAACTAGAAAACCCAATACTATCAATCTGACCCTATTGATCTTAAACTTGTTAATATTTTAAGTGTTCCCTAGTCTGCCACTAAATCCACACCAATACCATTATGTGAACAATCTGGTATTCAGAAGACATTAATTTAGGAGAGGTGTTGCAAAAATCTCTTGATATTCTACTTTTTCTTCTAAACCTCTTCGTATTCTGAAGGGAGGCTAATGCAGATTTTCTCAAGTTTTGAGGCAATGAGGACTCTTTGTAAAAAGGGCAACACCAACTGATTGGTGGGTTTTGTAAACGGAAATTTGGGAAGTGCTCAGGTACTCGACTAACCCAGGGTCGGGTAGACCAAGATAAATCTCCTGATTGCATTTGATTTCTTTGCCTTTTACTCACATTTATTTTAAATTGGGACATTTTTATTTGTCCATTAATTCAGCAACAATCCTATTCAACAACCCCCCCCCCCCCCCCCCCCCCCCCCCCCCCGCTCCCTTTTTCTAGGGTTACCCAGGAGATATTGGAAAAAAAAAAATTACTTCATGCGTGAAAGTGGTATATTATGAAATTGTTTCTTAGATTCTTGATTTTTTTCTTATTAATTTCAATCTGCCCCCCTTCGACATAATCTTTACTCGGTTCTCACTTCTCCAGTTGCAAAGTTTCAATTTACCAAGCATGAATACTCCCAATTCATTTCCTTTGACCACAAAATCATGTAAATTTTATAAATTATGATTATTTTTTACGAGACATTCGGAAAAAGGGAGCAGACGAAGATCGAAGAACTCACATCGGGAGGGCACTCGTGCTCCTCGTCGGAGAGGGAGTGGTTCCGGATGATCTTCTGCAGGATCTGGAGGTTCTCGTCGAGGATTCCCCGGAGCCGGAGGTTCTCCGACCGGAGCTGGGAGACCTCCTCCTCCTGGAGGCCGCCGTCGTGCCTGCTCTCCCGGCGGTGCTCCAGCGCGCTCCACGCCACCTCGGCGATCTCCACCACTGTCTTCGCCACCTCCAGCGGGACCGCGTGGCCGTGGCCGACCATGTCGTGGAGGAAAGCCTAACCCTAAGGCCTCGTTTGGTTACCAGAATTTGAGCTTGGGAAAGGAAAGTGATTCCTTTCCTATGTTTGGGAGCCAAAGGGAAGTTGTTGGAAAGGGAAAATGATTCCCAAGAGGTAGGAAAATAGGGAGGAAAGTGGTTCCTCCCATTTATCTAAGGAATCACTTTCCCTCCAACTTTTTCGCATTTATTACAAAAAGTTTTGACCAAAATATCCATGTTCATAATATTATTTACCATTTTTATCCATAATATCTTTTAGACAAAATATTTCTAAGTAATATTTATTTTTATTAACACGAGGGTATTTTTGAAAAATTGACTTGATTTTGTTTCCTTTCCTTACAAACACCAAACACTATAATGGAAAGTAAAGATATATTCCGGCTATAATCCCGATCTTTCCAAACACTGGAAAGGAAAGTTTATAGGAATTATAATTTCCTAAAGGAAAGGAAATACCAAGGAATCAATTTCCTTTCCTTTCCATTCCGCGAACCAAACGAGGCCTAATAGAATTGGGGAGGAACGAATGGAACCCTATCCGAGAGATGAAAGAAGGAAAAAGGACGGAAGGAAGGAGACGTGCGGCGTAGTTCGTCTCCCAATAAGAAAGTCGAAAATAATTAGCAGATTGGTTCGACTTCATGTATACTCTTTGGTTTTTTCCAAGGCACCACCCTCTTTTTGCTAGGAAGTAGCCCAAAATAGTTCAAGAATATTACAAATTTGCTATCAAATTTTTAACTTGGGATTAGTCTAAGCAAAGGTATAAATATCAACTTTTTTTTTTATTTTCTCTCTCCTTCTTCTCTTTTCTTTTCTCCCCCAACTCTTTTCTTCTCTCCTTCTTCTAGGTCAAAGAATTTAAATCCCAACTCTTTTCTTTTCTCCCTACATTTTTTCCAAATTGTTCTCCCTCAACTCTAGGTCACTGACTTCTCCAATTTATTGGTAAGTCATCGAACTAAAATATATTTAATGTTTTAAACAAGAATTTCACATATAAAAGTTGAATTATGTGTTTAATGTAGAAAAATATTGAACATGGATCAACCGAGATCATCAAATGTTCCCGCCACGTCCGAAGAACACGTTCCCGCAACGTCCGAAGACCACTTTGATGCATCGGAAGCCCTCTTGGTAACTACATTTTAACTTATCATCGGGTTAAAATTCGTGTTGTGACACAGAGGACTGCCAGCACTCTGGCATTCCCGATCATAGACTAGGACTGCCATAGTGGTGGCAGTCCTTCACAAAAGAAGGACTGCCAGGACCCTGGCAGTCCTACACATATGTAGGACTGCCAGGGTCCTGGCAGTCCTTTTGTGAAGGACTGCCACCACTCTGGCAGTCCTAGTCTATGATACCTGAATGCAAAGTTTTAGTCAGTAAAGGTGTTTGATATTTATGAACACCAATTGCTGTACAAAAGACGGTCTTGCTATTAACACAATTTGCTATTTATGGACACCAATCTTATGCACGGTCCTAATCTATGAAACCTATTTGCTTTAGGATGTTGTCTAATTGTACTAACTTTTAAGTTTTATTGTAGGACTTGAGATCTTCCGATTTTGTGGTACCGGCTCCAATTGCAGTCAATGTAGCCCATTTATTCTGGACCGATCTATGTTTTGAATCAAGCGAGGGTGCGGTACATTGGTGTCGAGAAGTTGGACGGGAAAATAACATTGTTCTAGTGATATCCAGATCGGCCCAAAATCGACCGGGACGACAAACTGTGGTGGTTGGCTGTGAAAGAGGTGGTGTGTTCAGAACGCACAAGAAAAATACAGTTATCCAAAGTAAAGTTCCAAGAAGAAATATTGGAACGAGAAAATGTGGTTGTCCATTCACGATACATATTAGAAACGAAGAAAAAGGAAAATGGACAGTAGAAGTGAAGAATGGAACCCACAACCATGAGATTTCCGAGATACTATTGGGTCATCCGTATGTCGGACGGTTGAATAATACGGAGAAGAAGATAGTCGAAGACTTGTCCACCTCCGGAGTTGCACCGAGACAAATATATTCCGTCATACGACATGAAGATGAGAAGAACAAGTATACAATGAAGTCAATATACAACGCCATATCTTCTTCAAACGTTGTCCGGACGAAATCAAGAATGACGATACAAGAAGTGCTCAAGTTGCTTGCCGATAATCATTATGTTGAGTTCCATAGAAGACATCCCCAGAATAATGAAGTAATTTCAATCTTTTGGGCTCATCCCGATTACACAAGTTTGGCCAGGTCTTTTGCCGACGTGTTAGTCCTTGATTGCACGTACAACACCAATAAGTTCAAGATGCCTCTCTTTCATGTTGTCGGGTTCACCTCTACTTGAAAAATATTTTTAGTGGCATTTTGCTTCATGAAGAGTGAGAAACTTGAAGCTACACATGGGCAATGGAGAAACTGAAAACACTTTACACTGGTCATACAGAGCCGTCAGTATTTTTTACCGACAGAGAGTATGCCCTAATTAATGCTATTCGTATTATTTTTTCTCAAGCGGATACATTGCTATGCACTTGGCATGTCAATCGTAATATTCAAGCCCAATGTAAGTTGAAGTTTCGGAAGGAGGATGGTAAAATCGACATGCAGATTTTTGACCAATTCTACAATGATTGGAATTGTGTGTGGCGAGCCTCTACGATTGCCAGTTACGACGTCGTATGGTACTTGTTCAAACAAAAGTGGGAGGCGAGGGAGCCGACATGCATTTCTTACATCAAAGATACATGGCTTGAACCGCACAAAGAATAATTTATCTCAGCATGGTCGAATGTGGTGAAGCATTACGGCACGACAACTACCAACCGTGTCGAAGGAGCACACTCTTTATTGAAGAGGCACCTAAAATCATCTCTCGGCAACTTTTCTGTTTGGTAAGCTATACATTTATCAGTAGACCGGACGGTGAATGAAATTAAGGCATCATTTGAGATGAGTTTGAATATAGTCAAGCATGAGCATAGAAAGGAAGTACTCTTAGATGCTTTAATGCGCGTGGTATCTCACAAGGCGTTGGCCTTAATAGTTGATGAGATTGAAAGGTCAAAGTTTGTCGGGTTTGATCCCGAGGTTTACGGGTGTGTATATCGACATACACTGGGTCTCCCTTGTGCACATCAGATTAATGAATATCGCCGTGAATCCATTCCTATTCCAGTAGATGTTGTCGATCAACGTTGGAGGCAGTTGTCTATGATGCCCCTGGTGAAGACGGACGATGATTTCTTCTCTTTGCCACAAGTAAAACTTCTCCACACAAGGTGGTGTGCCTCAGTAGGAGCGGAACGGATGTCCATTGAGCTTAAAATCCAAAAAATTGCATGTCCGGTGACTACTAGAATGCATGAGTCGTCCGTTGTTTCCAATCCTAAAGACAGGCCTCAAACAAGATTGACTAGTTCACAGAAGAGAAGGCTGGAGTCGACTAAGAGAGATCTATCGTCCTTTGAGCATGTTGAACGAAGCTTACAGCAACCTTCGCCCGCACGGAAGGGCAAGCTTGTCGTTCGCCGAAAAATAGAGAAAATGGACCTCCCAAGAGAAGATACCGTTGCAAGCCAAACAACGAGTTTATATATTGACAAATTTCAACCTGTGCTTCGAAGTTACATTTGGTCTATTGTCGATGTCTCCGGTGATGGCCATTACGGATTTCATGCCCTTACAAGGCATCTTGGTTATGATGACAAAGACGGATGGAGACTGGTGAGGCAGGAGCTGTACGAGGAGTTAGAAACTCGTCTTCTATTCTACTCCCGCATCCTAAGCGAAAAAACGGTTGCAAGTTTGTTGTTAAGTATCCTTTGCACCGACAGTGTTACCGGAAAAGACCACTACATGTCCGTCCCGTCTGCCGGCTATTTATTTGCTAATAGGTACATAATACCTGTTGTACTTATCTCGCCGGATATTAACAATACATTCTTTCCGATGTGCGCTCCTCCGACGGACCACGGAGTGTCTAACCTATGTACTATAGGTCTGATCGGGGATCACTTCGTTATACTAAAGATGATCGCTCATTCTCCGATTCCTCCACCTTCAACAGTTTGGTATAAAAGAGCACCGGTCGAAGCCATCGCTTGGACCACACCTTTCGTTGATCAGATCAACCATTGTAAGAAGTTGTTGAAGATTGAAGAGCCAAGAGACTTACCTGCTGACCACTACGACGTCGAAATCGACTAAGTATAGATATATTTACAGTTTGACATTTTGTATATGGAGGACCACTTTTGTATACAGTGAAATATGAAGTGCACTAATATATATGGAGTAAATTTTGTGTTATATGTGTTTACTGTGTGCTACCTGTGTTATATGTGTTTACCTGTGTTATATGTGCCTACATGTGTGCTATCTGTGTCATATGTGGTTACATGTGTGCTACCTGTGCTATATGTGGTTACCTGTGTGTTATCTGTGTTATATGAGTGTACCTGTGTTATATGTGTTCACTGTCACAGCGTTTCAGTTTGAAAAACTCTGTCACAGAGTATTAGAGTTAGGACTGCCACACCCATGGCAGTCCTACACTGAAGTAGGACTGCCAGGGAGCTGGCAGTCCTAACTAAAACTTGCTGTAACAGCAAGTTTTAGTTAGGACTGCCAGCTCCCTGGCAGTCCTACTTCAGTGTAGGACTGCCATGGGTGTGGCAGTCCTAACTCTAATACTCTGTGATGATTTTCATGTGTGAATCAAATTGTCACAGAGTTTGATAGTTAGGACTGCCACCCCCGTTGGCAGTCCTAACTAAAACTTGCTGTTACAGCAAGTTTTAGTTAGGACTGCCAGCTCCCTGGCAGTCTGTAAGCCCCCTGAATTTCAGGGTTTATTTAAATTTTCTGAATGAATTATTTTCGATAAATATTTTATTATTTAATTGTTTGTGATCATTAATGTTCATTTCCGTAACTTTGACCTCTGGAGCGTCAGGGATGCCAATCTTTGTAAACTCTCTTTACGAGTTTTGTAGTAGACAAGATTATCTTCGTTTTGATATATCCTGTCCCACTTGAACTCGTTCCATTGTGCTCTTTTTGTATCGCGCAACTTTGGGTCAACTTAGACCAATTAATCGTTGAATAATTATTCCCACTTTTATCTTTGATCATCGTTTGCATGTTACCGTGACTTTTAATTTAGGAGCACAAGACCAGTCATTTTCTCGGAACCAACTTCTCATGAATGATCTACTCGAGACGCTCTTCACCCATGACCTTCGTGTCCCACTCAGACACTCCATTTTGTGCTTTATTTTCTTCGCACAACTTTCGGGTCAATTTAGGCCAATTAATTATCTACCGTAAAACCTGATTTATTTTCCAATTTAATTTCGGGAACCGATATCGATCCAACCTAGTCGACCCAAAGTATGAACGTGGCCCACATGAAGCCTACTACCCACATAAAACTTGTGTCCCATTTATTTGAGCCCCCGCATGTTACTTATTTACCCGTGATCATAAATACCTATTTTAATTCAATTATTGTCCCATGTCCGATTTTGACCCGACCCGGCTCGACCGAACCTGAACCCAAGCTCCATGCTGTACTCTCGTGACTGCCCAAACACCCCACATAATTTTCCTATTTTTCCTATTTTGAAAATATCACTCCTCTCTCTACTTACAATATCTTATATATATATATATATATATATATATATATATATATAAGATAAAATATATATATATATATTATATATATATATATATATATATATATATATATATATATATATATATATATATATTTTTTTATCTTATATATATATATATATATTATATATATATATATATAAGATAATATATATATATATATATATATATATATATATATATATATATATATATATATAAGTAAATATCTCACTTTCTCTCACTTTACACCTACAACACACACACACCCTCCCCTCTCTCTACCAGCACACACTTCTCTCCCCCCAACCGACCTTCTCTCTCTCCCTCTTTCAAATATCTTCCTCTCTCTCTCTCTCTCTACTATTCTCCCCACTCTCTCTTTAATATTTGTACACACATCTACACACATAATTCTCCCTCTCTTTCTTTATTAACACCATCACCAACTGCTCCCCCATGCTCCTGAGCACAGTCGACCACCATTCCAGCCATGGCCGGCCGACCTCCTCCTCCTCCCTGGCTGAGCTCCTCCCCGACACAGCCTCCATCCTCCTCCTTCTCCATTCTTCCATCATCCATCACCCCCATTCCCACTATCATCATCTCCCATTGCCATCACCATCTTCGACCACCACCACAACGCCACCGTGACCACCGTACGGCCCCGCCGCCATCGTCGTGCCCCGGCCTAGCCTGTCGCCGTGCTAGGCTGCGCCGCCGCCGCAGCAGCAGCTGCAAACAGCAAGCAGCAGCAGCATGCAGCAGTGGCCGCACGCGCGCGCGCACGGCCACGCGCGCCGACGATCGCCGTCGCCGTCGCACACCGCCACCGCGACCTCCCCCAGGCCACCGCCTTTCTCCCCGACACGATACATAGGCTATTCGTGTGTTTTGAACGAAATCCCGTCGTGACGCACGAGTTTTGAACTCAGAAATGGCGCCCCGTCGCAGCGACTTCATACACGTTTTTTAAGAGATTCGACCATTGGATCGGCAATTTATTTGCTCCATCTCAATCTCGGTATATAGCACTTCACTCCCCTCAAGTTTTGTCCGTTAATTACGTCGTTTGATACATCAAAACTGGCCACCAAGTTGACACTTTAAATTGTACTATTTTTGGACAGTTTTATGGAGCCAACTTCGTCAGCTCATAACTCCGCCGTCGCAGCTCCGATTGGCGCGCTACCAGTTCCTGTGCGCAGCTGGTATAACCTTCTTCTTGTCCCTTAAGTTTCGTTTCATTATAAGTACGTTTGGTTGGTTGAATTCGACGCCAAAGTTGGCCGTCCGAATTCTTTAATTTGCACTTCTTAAATTCTATTTTTAAACCCGGGACTTCAGATTCAATTTCTGACACCACCAGTAGACTCGTGGCGTCGTTCTGGCACGTTTTTATATAAAATTTGCTTGATTTGGTGAACGTGGGCCCTGGCACGTATTTCGGTGCAAAGCGGGTCTCACATTCCGAGTCAACGGATCACTTTGAGATCGGCTCATCAGAATCCAATTTCGGATATACCGTGGAGTTCGTATCGTCATTCTGGACTCGTTGACATATAATTTGCTGAGTTTTGAATACATTTGCTCTGACATGTATTTCGGTGCAAACCGGATTCCAAATGTCCGCGTCAACGTGTCATTTTGAGATCGGCACATCGGAATCCTATTTCGGACATACCGTTGGGTTCATATCATCATTCTGGATTCGTAGACATATAATTTGCTAGGTTTTGTAGACTTCTATCCTGATACGTTTTTCGGTGCAAAGTGTGTCCAACGGCGGATATCATTTTGATCTGAAATTATCGTTTTGTCCCTTTATCCAAATTAGACTTATGGGTAGACTATCCTAGCTAATTTGACCATTCTGGACACGTTGGTGATATTTATTTTATCATCCGACAACATCTGTAGATTTTGCTTATGTATCATCCTTAATTTGTAATTAATTATTTTTCAGAAATTGTTACTTGCTATTTTGAATTTATATATATTTATTTGCTGAAAAAAATCTGGCAAAAATTGTATTTAAATACTATGATAATTTAGCTAATTTAATATAATTTTTTTAGCATTTAATAAGTACTTTTGTTATTTTATAAAAATAGGAAAACAAAACTCATTTTCAGGATACATGTGTTTGCTGATTTTTAGTAAATATCTATGAGGGTTTATAAATTCCAGAAAAATTATTATAATTTCTATAATTAACAAGGATCATTTTGGTACTTTTTTATGTAAAATTGAGCTTTTTGTCTATCTCAAAATTATTGAAACACAGTGTACAGTTTGATTTATTTATGAATAGTTACGACTTGCAATGTTTTGTGTTGTTTTGAGTTGTAGTCGTATTGGACCTCACCCTACTCTAGTGTAAAGACTCTAGAAAGTTAGTTTGGATATAGTGTCACCCCACATTGGACTTTTATGCTAGTCTCCACTTGGCTAGTATACAATTAGGAGTCGTGTCACACCACTAGTGTAAAATCTTAAACATAACTTAGATACTGAGTTGTATATCATTATTGACAGGATACCCGGACACTCTATCTTCATACTAGTATTATTGCTTTGTTCGAGGCAGTACATCTACAAACTCATTTATTGTCTTTTAATGCTAGAACATGTATTAACCTGTTAAAATAATGATCCTTGAGGTAGCAAGTTAAATCTTCACATGTTGTATTTTTCAGTACCGCCATGCCGCTTAGGACAGTTATATATCTTCACATGCTTCTTACTGGTTCTCAGTACATGATTCACTATGCTTTTACTGTATCAGTACCTACCGTGTGCTTTATACCGATCTCAGTAGCTCTTACATGTTAGAACTTGGGTTTGGAAAAACTGATAGTTTAGTACGTGATCATGCCCCCACGCTACGACCTTGAGCCGTATAAGGACGACATTATGCATGTAGACCTAGCCATAGGCCAATATCCCGCTGGCACTTGTACATGTGTACATTTAGGCATGTACGGAAGTACATATTGTTCTTACCGGTGTCACAGCACCTACAGCACCTATTGACAGATCACGTACCTGCTCCAGTTTTAAACATTAGATATACATGTGTCACCTTGACAAATGTATTTTACCGTGATTCCAGTCATACCATGATTCCAGATATGCCATGTTCCCTATGTTACTATATACTGTGATCCCAGTTGTACCATGAGGCCATGTTTCCAGTATTTCCTGTTTTATAGACTTATCACACCATGTTTCTTGTTGTACATCTCTTTCATTATATATTCAGTACTTTAGTTGTAGAGGTTGTACTGCTCCCGTCCTGACAGGATAATGTTGTAGGTTCACTTTTTCGAGGAGGAAATGCTATGTGTACATATTATGGTACTGCATTGAGGACCTGGCCCTTAGCTCCAGAAGAGGCCCCAGCGGGGAACCTTGCTTAGATATTTTTCATGTGTTTTGAGACTTAGACTTTGTTTTGAACTTATATTTGGATACAGGACTTTGTCTCCAGTTATATACTTTGGAAGTGTATTATTAGTCTGTACTTGTTTACTTTCGCTTATAGATGCTGTGTTGATGAACCTTTTAAAATGTGATTTTAGAACTATTAGCAGCTTAGATCCTTATTGTCTATTCTTAGAACAGCTTACTACGCTTAACCAAGCGTAGACCTGGACATGGCTCGGCCCGGCCCAACAATTTGGGTAAGGGTCGTGACACAGTCCTACTTCAGTGTAGGACTGCCATGGGTGTGGCAATCCTAACTCTAATACTCTGTGATGATTTTCATGTGCGAATCAAATTATCACAGAGTTTTGTTAGGACTGCCACCCTATTGGCAGCCCTACACTGAAGTAGGATTGCTAGGGTACTGGCAGTCCTGATACAGATACTATGTACATTAAAAACAACAATTCATCACAAGTACAAAACAATAATTCTTCACAACTAATATTCATCACAAAAAGAAACTCAATAATCCAACTACAATAATTCATCACAACTACAATAATTTATCACAACTACTTGGTCCCGAACATTCCACATCCAAATTAAGTTTCAAACAAGCAAAATATCCACAATAATTTATCACAAGTACGTAACTATTCCACATCCAACTTAAGTTTGAAACAAGAAAATATCCAAATCCATCTACATATCATTCCGAGCCTTTGAACGAGACTCCCTATTGTTTCATGAAGGGGAAGTCGACCACGTCGTAGATGCGATCAAGCTCGTTGGCGACCGTGACACAAGTGTCACTTTGGCAACCTCTTCGGAGTGTCTGGGCCAATTCCTTCACCTTTTGAGACTGAAATGAAAGTATAAATGAATTAAGTCTACAAACATGTAAATTTCAGTCTTATTACAAATACGAAACTCACCATCCTCACCAACCCAGCATACAAGACGTTTTTGGAAGGAAGAGCTCCAACTGCTCTGACGGCCACGGGACCCGGGTTGGTAGGGTTCGACAATTAGGATGTCCGACCCCCAGGAAGTACGACATGTAGTCCTCGCTGCAGTCGGGCATCTGGGTGACCGATCGTCTTTCAATTCCCCAAGTACATGTCGTTGCCACTCGGAGTAAAAGTCGGTCACCCAGTCGAAAACAGTTAACAACAAAACTCCGTGATTTCGTAGCATGTGATCATGCCATGAAATAAAAAAAACTGGTTGGACCTCACGATTCAGCTCACGTAAATCCCGTATGGATTCCAAAAAATCTGTAGGAAAACAGTTAACAACAAAACAAAATTAACATGAAAAAGTTAGTCAAAAATTAGTACCTCTTCCGGCACCAAATTGTCTAATACTTCACGAATGGAAGCCAGTGTTTGCCAATTTTTGGTTTCCAGCTGGGATGGCCTCCATCGACACACTCTAGGAAGATGTTCAACATACTCTGGGTTCAAGTCAGCCCGTCTAAGCATCAGAAAGTGCTTGTATATCCATGCCTATTCAATTTATAAATGAATAGTAAAAAATTAAACAACAAATTAAAGTATACAAGATTAAATTGTTAGAAGTTTTCTTACATGTAGCAGAGTCTGACAGCCGGCCATTGTCTTAGTCCCGACACGGGATGCGATGCCGAGCTTGCGGTAAAGATTGGCTAGGATACCGCTTCCCCAGGATATATCAATGAAGTCATCCACTTCAGATAAGTTGAGCATGTACCTAGCATGTATCGACGTTCCGGACTTATCCGAAATACCGACCGTTCCTAGGACGAACAGCATATACGCACGGGCCACCGCGTCGACCGTATCATCGTCATCGTCATCCACCTCCATATCTATGAACTGGTCCACAGAAATGATAGAGGAACTCCGTACGACTTCTTGAAGCCTGGTAGAGTTGTAAAACTCGTAGCCGGAACTCCAAGGTTGTCAGCCCCTGTTTTTCAAAATTTGTTTTAATTAGTGTTAATTAGTTGCTAATGACCTATTTAGCTTTAAAATAATTTATTATAATTTTTAGGAATTTTTCTAGAATTTTTATTAAATTTTTAAATGAATTTTATAGCTTAAAATATAAATCTGCAATTTGTAGAATTATTTTATATCAATATGCAAATTATTGAATTGTTATAATAACAGTTTGCAATTAAATGATTTGTTTTAAATTGCGGGTTGCAAATTATATTTGCAACTAATAGGCGTAGGGATAATTTGCAAAATTCCAAACTCTAGAGGGTTTTCTGCTAAACCTAACCCTAACCCGACCACCGCCTTTGTGTTGTCGTCGTCTCCGCCTAACCCGGCCTAAACCCTAACCATAATCCCTAATTTTTCAGTGAAAATCTGACTTTTCCACCGCCTTTCGACCCTACAAAACTACCCCGACCAAAACCCTAGCCTAGGACACTACCCCGACCACCCCAGCACCAGCCCTGACCCCTTTGTCCCCGACGAGAACCTAAACCCTGACCCTAACTCCGGCAGCTACCCAGCGCCACCTCCCCAGCCATCCAACCACCAATAAACCCCACCGACGTGTTCGCCCCACCGAGCTGAGTCCAGCGCCACCCGAGCGCCGCGTCCACGTCGTCTCTTCCACCGTCCAACGCCTTCGAATCCCCCCCGACGTCGGACACGTAATAGCAGCTTCGAACCGGTCATACGTGTCTCGTACACCATATATGACTCGCCAGGACACGCACGACCTGATGGTGAGTTCTGGACATGTAAAATCGACCCGTACGTGTCGTGCATAGCGCGGACACGGGACTCGTGTGTCCTTAACTGTCAGGACACAGAGACAAGGGTTTAACGGGTTTAGATTCGTGTTATCGAGTTCAAACCATTAACCTAAAAACCTAATAAAACTAACCCACCTAACCCTAACAGATGACTCGTGGCTGACCTCTGGCCAGCCCGACCGAGCCCAAGAACCCGACTCCCTGGGCCGAGTTCGAACCCCCCTCCCTCTGTTTTTGTTTTCTTTTTTGTTTTCTTTTGTTTTATTTTTTATATATATATATATATGTATAAATGTGTATATATATATATATAATATATCTATATTATATTATATATATATATATATATATATTATAATATATATATATCTATATATATATTATATATATATATATATATATATATATATATATATATATATATATATGTATATATTTAAGTATATATATTATTATATATATACTGTTATATATGTATATACAGTATTTGTATATGTATCTATATATTTTATATTTGGTATTTATTTTATAAGTGTGTATATATATATATATTATATATATATATATATATATATATATATTATAATATATAATATAATTTTTTGTATATATATATATAATAATATATCTATATATATATATTATATATATATATATATATAATATATATATATATATATATATATATATATTATATATAGATATATATTTTATTAAGTGTGTGTGTGTGTATATATATATATATATTATAATATATAGATATAATATATATATATATTTATATATATAATAAAAAAAATAAATATATATATATATATTATATATAATATATTTATTTTTTTTATTATATATATATATTATATATCTATATATATATATATATATATATATATAGATTATATTAAAATATATATATATATATTTTTTTTTTTATATATATGTATTTATGTATAAATATGTATATATGTATACAATATTTGTATATATATTTTATAGTTAGTATTTCTTATATATATATATATATGTATATTTAATATATGTATTTATATGCATTATATATATATATATATATATATATATATATATATATATATATATATATATATATATATATATATAGTGTATATATATAAATATTGTAGTTTATATTTATATGTATTTCAAATTCTACTTTGCAAATGCTATTATGTAAAATTTTACAAGATTATTTATTATATAATTTTGTGACTTGTATATTTTACCACTTTAAAAATTATATTATTATTATTTAAATTCCTGTATTTTATTTGTTATGGCCAATTGATGTCCAAGCCTAGCATGGATTTTTGGACCCAATTGTGTCTAATATATTCAGAGTCTGTACAAGTCATATGGACTTGATTCATGGCTCTGGGTCCTGTATCTGGACTTCGGTTCAATTCGAATACATGGAAAAAATAGTAAATAATTAATTAATTATTTTCCAGAAACTGTTGCTTGCTATTTTTGAATTTTTATATATATTTTAATTACTCTAAAAATCTGGGGAAGATTATAGTTAAATACTATGTTAATTTAGACAATTTATTATAATTTTTCCAGAATTTATTAATTGCTGTTGGTGTTTTATAAAAATAGGAAAACATAACTCATTTTCAGTATATTTATGTTTGCTGATTTTTAATAAATATTTATGAGGGTTTATAAATTCCAGAAAAATTAGTATAAATTTCTATAATTAACAAGGATCTTTGTGGTACTTTATTTTATGTAAAATCAAGCTTTTTGTCTATCTCAAAAATTGTTGGATCATAGTGTACAGTTTGATTTAATTATGGCATAGTTACGACTTGTAACTTTTTGTGTTATTTTGAGTTATAGCCGTATTGAACCTCACCCCGCACTAGTGTAAAGGCCCTAGAAAGTTAGTTTGGTTATTGTGTCACCCCACATTGGTCTCTTATGCTAAAGTCACCATTTGGCTAGGTGTCCAGTTAGAAAGTCGTGTTGCACCACTAGTGTCTTAGTATTTAACTTAGTATAAAAACTAAGTTATGTGTTATTTCTACAGTGACGAGTTACCAGACATCTATAGCATTTTTATCGCTGCTTTGTTTTGCTAAAGGCAAGTACTTCTACAAACTTTACATACTGTTAAAATAATGAACTGCGAATCCAACCATGTTAAATGCTGATCCTTGGGGTAGCAAGTTAAATCTTCACATGTTGTACTTTCAGTCACTACCATGCTTAGACCAGTCTTTATATATCTCTCACATTATTAGAATATGGGTTATGGGGAAACTGTTAGTAGTGTACGTGATCATGCCCCCTTCTCCGTACGTATGTACCGAACAAAGTTTCATTTTATATGAATACTGCGCCGTAGGCTTTATCTCAAAGCGGATTTGTACGTATGTATATCTATCACCTTATCACTTGTACGAAAGTATATTTTATTATGTGCCCCTGTACATTGTACACCCATTGACGATCATGTACCTGCTACAGTTTTAAACATTACATATACATATGTCTATATGACATATGTGTCCTTGCCATGATAGATTATGTGATGCCATGATTCCAGTTTATTTCTCTTATGTTTATTTCATGTTTCGTATATTTAGTTTGCTAGAATCAGTACTTGCTCTCGTCCTGACAGGATAACGTTGTAGGTATTCTTACTGAGGAGGAGTTGCTCTGTGACTCATATTATGGAGTTACTGCCGAGGACCAGGCTTTGTCTTACGAGGATGTACCTGCAGGGAAACTCGTCTAGTCTGTGTAGTTGCTCGGGATATTTAGTGTAGTCATGTATTAGACTACGTATTTTGTGACCGGACCTGTATCCAGCTTTATATTTCGGACTTGTACTTGGACTTACTATTATATGAGATGACTTTTGTGTTTGGAGCATTTATGACTCTTTTTTACTTATAGAACTGTTAGCACATTTAGTCTTATCTTGTTATCCCTAGAACAGCTTACTGCGCTTATCTCAAGCGTAGGCTGGACATGACTCGGCCCGGCCCAACAATTTGGGTAGCAGATCGTGACATGTTTTTAGTGGTGGCCCATGCAGGTCTCTGACTAGATTGTTTGGTTATGTTATTGTACCAAGCTTGCCTGCAATTAGGAACTTAAGGTAATTAGACAATATTAGGAATGACGCTTAGAACACCTAGAGGAATACTAGGATTGCAACATAGGAAATACATCACATGCTTGCTATTATAATTAGATTTTCTTGTCTATGATTGTTTACTTTAAAGAGTCCTTATAAGTCCTTTTTATTTTATTTTATTTAGATGGTGCTTACTCGTTCATCCCAGTATATCACACCTGAGAATGACACACTCCCTATCCAGTCAGCTGACCAGTTGACCGATACACCTCCACCTACTATACTCCTCCACTCCATAAATCTACAAACCTAGATGCCTCCACCACCTTCCACATCACAGTCCCAGCAGGACCCGATACTCCCACCACCATCTATCACTATACCTACCCAGGCTTCCGTCACGACGGGAACCAAATGCTCACTCTGATCCAGGAGTTCCTAACGACCCATCAGGAGCAGACTACCCTACTCCGCCAGAGCATGGAGCATTCTGAGGAATGTACCGTGGTCCTACCACCTGTAGAGCTACGGCAGAGAGCATGGACAATCAAGGACTTCATGGGTCTGAACCCCAAGGAGTTCTTAGGGACTGAGGGAAGTTGTAGCAGATGACTGGCTAGACTCAGTAGAGAGGAAGCTCCTTGGAGCTAGGTTGCCGAATGACCTCCAGGTCGAGGCAGCAGAATTTCTGCTGATAGACTTGGCAGGAGTTTGGTTCCGGAATGAGCCGCTATTTGCGAGAGGGAGGGCCACTTGGGATCAGTTCAAGACCCAGTTCAAGAAGAAATTCTTCTCGACTACCGCTAGGGTAGCCATGGGGCTACGATTCCAGAACATCCAGCAGGGGAACCGTTCTGTTGACGAGTATGCGGCAGAGTTTAGTCGCATGAGCCGTTTCGCTCCTAGTCTAGTTGCAGACCCAGAGGAGATGACGCGTAGGTTTTGCCATGGTCTAGTTCCAGACATTGGCATTCTTATAGTGGCGAACGGTACGACTGACTACTACCAGAGCCTAGAGTTGGCCCGAAGCATAGAGGAGCGTCTTCAGTCTAGCAAGAGGTCAGTTTCTGTACACCTCGAGGGACCGTCCAAGCGTCAGGCTTTCCAGCCGAGAGCGCCGATGCCGCACCAGTAGACATACCGTCCTCCCACACCACATCACCCGACCTCGCCAGTTAGAGCCCCGGGACCCCGGCAGCAGCCGAAGGGAGCTATGTGTTCTTTCTGTGGAAGACCAGGACATGATTACTCCATCTGCAGAAAGAGGTTGAAGCAGTGCTTAGCTTGCGGGTCTGCCACCCATCAGCTTCGGGACTGCCCAGCAGCCAAGATACCTAGAGGGCCGCTTTCGACTAAACAACAGAGGTTTGGACAACATCTGCAGCAGTAGAAGGGACCCCAGGGGAAGGCTTGTAGCCTATCTCTTGAGCCTGAGCCGGAGCAGGTTTCGAAGCCAGATTATTTGGCTGAAGTCATCACAGGTCATGTTTATTTGCATACTTTTCTAGCTCTATGTTTGTTTGATTCAGGTGCATCTCATAGCTTCCTGTCATTAGAGTTTATGCATAAACACCACTTAGTAGCTACACCTACCGAGGAGATGAGTAGAGTAATTGTAATGCATGTGGTTCGTATTACGTATTTTGGGAATACATGTACGTATTTTATCATGTATTGCATGATTACTTGCTTAGTTTTCTTCCTGGCTTGGGTTATTCTTGGTTCGGGTTGGCTTGGTTCGGTTTGGGATTGCTATTTGGTTCATTATGAACCAAGGGTGAACCCCCTACCTACCACCACCATTGGTATTTATTACCCATTCTTCCTTCTCTCTCTTCATTACTCTTCTTCCTTCCTCCATTAACTCTTTCACCTACCAGAGAGAGAGAGAGAGGTCTAGGCAAGTGCAACTTGCTTCATGAAGGAACTCAAATTTTATTGCTTCATTCTCTTCCTTACAGCATTTTAACTTACTTTAGTACTTGGTATTTTTACTTTCCATGGCTAGATTCTTATAGATCTAAGTTTACTTTATTTTCGGATTTCTTGGATTTTGATCTATGTAATCTTGTTATTTCCGAGTTTTGATGGTTCTATGTTGTAGAGGATTCCATTCTGTCCCGTTTTGACCTATGGAAGTTCGGATTTGGACTCCGGATGATGGAATTATGGAGCATGAGAACTTGGCTCTCATGGTGTTCTTCTTCTCGAAGACTTGGAGAAGAAGAACAGTACTTGACTTGACCGCATGAATATTTCATGCGGCAAGTGATTCCCCTAGCCGCATGAATTATCCTGGCCGTATGAGCCCCCACTTGAGTTCAGCCGCATAGGCGCATGACCCCGCTAACCGCATATGCCACTCTTCCAGCCGCATAGGTCTCGGCATAATCCGAGCCGCATGAACTTGGTCCACTTATAGCCGCATATAACTTGTATTCCCTCTGACCGCATAAGCTCCTGAATTATCCTGGCCGCAAGTGCCTCCGCCACCTTGAGCTGCATGAATCCGAACCTCCCAGAGCCGCATAAGGGCTGAACCCAGTGAACCGCATGAGGCCCTTGCGTTCTAGCCGCATAAACCCACTTTCTTTTTGGCCGCATAAACCAAGTCTTTTCTGAGCCGCATGGACCCTTGCTCTGCGAGCCGTATGAGCCCGGGCCCATTCTGGCCGTATGGATTTCTTCTTTCCACTCGGTTGCATGCGCCCTTGCTCCTGCGGCCGCATGTCCCCCCTGCCACATGAGGCCGAACTCCGCTAGCCGTATGTGCCTTCTGGTCCCGCTAGCCGTATATGCCTCCTTCTTCCTGAACCGCATGGGCTTTGGACCCTGAGCCGCATGGCCCCTCCCTGTATCTTGCTTTAATGATTAGTTATTATTATTACTTGATTATTACTGTTAATTCATGCCTTGTAACCTCAGATCAACTTGGGTCTCCTGATTGAATGCTTGCACTATGATACCTTGCACATGTACCTGAACACGATAGTGACCCGTCGTGGTGCACTCCTGACAAGTGAACATGACATGACTTGATAGTGGCCCGTCACGACGTACTCTTGACCAGTACACTTGATATGATAACCTGACATGATATATCTTAATAAGCTGTTGTGACGGCTATCTGACATGACATGACCTGTATAAATAACCCGGACAGCGTGGGCGATTGTGCTTATACAAATAATCCAGTCCTGTCTTGTATCATGTCTAGGATGGGACTCCTGAGTACCACGGTCAGGAGTACCTACTGAAATGGACTAAGGCTAATAACTAGATTAATACACTAGTCATAAAGAGATCTCCCAGCTACAGGCAATCCCGTTACCCGGGCGCGCCTGGGTTCTGTAGCCTGCCGTCGAGTTGTTTGCCATGAAATATAAAAGAG
This sequence comes from Iris pallida, assembly GCA_029216955.1. NCBI lineage: Eukaryota > Viridiplantae > Streptophyta > Magnoliopsida > Asparagales > Iridaceae > Iris > Iris pallida. The sequence continues at coordinate 2,951,286 of JANAVB010028198.1, read as the reverse complement.
CAGAACAATTATCGGAGGACTGGACTTTTACTTCACGTTACAAACTCGCTTGTACAAAGAAAGCCTAGGGACGAAAGCCTAGGTACAGCAGTCTAAGTACAATTGTTTATTTTAGATTCTGGGGGTGACGATAGAGGCTCGGAAAAGCGACGGCCGCTCTGCCTTACTCCTTGGACGATCGGTATGCAGCCTTGGCTCCAGAAGATTGCTCGGCGTTGAAAAAATGCTCTCTTTGCTCTCTCTCTGCTTTTTTCTCTCCAAGTATTCTGGTGCTCTCTCTGATCTCGAAAAGTGCTCCTTTCTGTATGTATATGTGCGTATGTCTCTTTTGCAAGGAAATGGCACCCTGCTATTTATAAGAATGGGGGGACCTCATTAGGGTTTACAATGATTGTCCCTTAAAGTGGCGGCGGCCTGTTGCTCGATCAATCTGGGCCATTAATCTTAAGTGTGATGAATCTGGGCCATTTAGTGTTAGATTACCTCAAATTCTATCAGTAATTAATGCTTATTGGAATAAATCTCCATGATGATGATCTGCTGATGTCTGCGAATCTGAATGAATAAATTTAATTCATTCTTCTGCCACGTTTTTCAGATTATTAGGATTTGACCCAATCTTTAATTGTAGCAAATCTGGGAAATTGATTGGCTTTATGACACGTGTTCTGGGAGTCACTGAGCCGCATAAGGATTGAGCCGCATAAGCCTGGCCACGTGTCAGGGCTGCCTGGGGAATGGCCTCCGAGTCTTCGAACCACATGATAATCTGGACCATATAATGGGTAGTGAGCCGCATGGAGATGATCCCTGTGAGCCGCATAGGGCTGACCCTTGTGAGCCGCATAAGGCTGCGTCTGCTTGAGCCGCATAGGGCTTTCTCGATCTGGGCCGCATAGGACAACTTCAGCCTGAGCCGCATAAGGGGGTCTCCGCTCGAGCCGCATATGGCTGTCCACATGTCTAGGCTGCGTGGTGTTTTCTGGATCTTGGTGGGGTGTTGTGCCAGAGATTTTCTTTGATTTTCTACGATTCTGTCATTATGACAGAGTCATAATTGCCTCTTTATGTCAGGCCTGTCGTTTCGTCAGAGTGGTCAGCCGTCCAAGCAATTAATGCAGTACAGTGCGGAGGGGAGAACTGTTTGCAAGACACGTGCCTTCTCTTCTTGAGCCGCATGGAGATCACAGAGCCGCATGGACTCGTTTGAGCCGCATGGATCTTCTGAACCGCATGGGCTATCTGAGCCGCATGGAGTTCCCTGGCCGCATAGATCTTTCTTTATTATTTTCCATGCTTCTACAAGACCCCCTTCAAAGTTTTCAATTTGTAAAATTGAAATACTTTGAATAAGAAGCATGGCCGTATGGAAGCTCTTTCTAGCCACATAGATGTCTTAGCCGCATGGAAGTTTCAGCCGCATGAACTTTCGGGCCGCAGAGTTGTCTCAGCCGCATAGATGGCTTAGCCGCAAAGACTTTTGAACCGCAGGGGTGTGTCAGCCGCATAGTTCTTTGCCGCGTCATTATGTCATGCGCGCAAATCTTTTCGGGGCAGGATCCCAAGAGTTTCTGATCTTTAATTAGCTAGTCTGTCTCGATAGCCGAAGAGTCGACTACGTTGTACGAGGCGTCGGTCTGCGGTCCTCCTTTTTCTATAAATAGGAGGGTATTTGGGAGGACTTCTCTCTTAGACTCTTCTTGACTAAGATTTCTGTCTTGTTTTCTTCTTCTGACCGACATACAACGATGGCACCTAGGGCTTCCAAGGCGGTAAAGAAGGCTGTGGCGAAGAGTAGGAAATCGGCTTCGTCTTCGACTGCCGTACCCCCCGTTCGTCTTGACGTTCATGTTGCCATCGAAGGTAAGGATTGTGTAGAAGATTGGGTACTTTGAAACCCTAACAGAGGCTGCTCTGCTGCATGCTTCGTGCACAGTCATTTGATGTGAGCTTTTCAAATTACATGATCCGCATACACGTCCCATGAGCCGCATGGGGTATATTCCATGTCCGAGCCGCATAAAAGTTGTCTTAAACGGGCCGCATGAACATCTCTGAATATCTTCTGACTGTGTTCATCATTCATCATCATTTTTTTTCGTCTTTGATTCTTGTAGTGTCTCCACCGAATGCTGAGATTGCAGTGATAGAGGAGCCGCCGTCCCCTGCCATCAATCAGGAGCCTTCCTCTGTTAAGGAGGAGGCGATGAAAGAAGAACCGACGCCTGAGAGGGACGACATCCTCCCCACTATCGAGACTGCTGAGGGTGGCGGCGCTGGGAATTCTGATTCTCCTATTCTGGACGAGGATCTTCTTCAATTGGATCCTTCATATGTGAGGTGGTTGAGGGAGTTGTATACGCGTTTCTACAACTAGGGTTTAGAGGTTTCTCGTAAATGTCTATCTGTAGTCTTTGCTTTGTTTTTTGCTTTTCTTCTTGTATGAAGAACTTTCTTGTAATCGCGTGGATGTAACCGATTTCTGAATGAATGGAATATATTTGCTTCACTCTTTTGCTTTGTAATAATCATCTTATTGGAATATTTTGCATGGACCCATTGCCCCTAACGTACCCTGGTTTTGGATGCGGGCAACAAGTTAAAGGGAACGATCATACTTACTCAGAGGTACTAAGGACATGGTGAGCATGAGAGTTTCTCTGACGGGGCCTTCCCGCTCAGAGGTAATGAGGACATGGCAGGAGTGGGCTCAATGAAGAGGGGGCATATAGAACGACTCAGAGGTAATGAGGACGTGGAAGTTCTATGTAGGGGGTGATTTGTTTTTGGTGGAAGTGAAACGACTCAGAGGTAATGAGGACATGGCCGTTTTGGAAATTTGTGGATCGGTTACCCTTTTTGTGCACTGGAAGTGCGGGTAGTGGATCATGAGGGAGGATCTCTTCCAGGAAGAAAGTTCAGAGGTATGATCATACATGACTTACTATCTGAAAGAGTGACCGAGATGTGAGTTCAGAGGCACCAGCGGGTATATGACTCGATATTATAAAAGTGTGAGTTCAGTGGTACCAGCGGGTACATGACTCGATAATCTGGGATGTTATGGATGTGAGTTCAACGGCACGAGAGGGTACATGACTAGAAAATCTGGAGAATGATGAGTGTGAGTTCAGTGGTACCAGCGGTTACATGACTCGATAATCTGGAAAATTATGGGGGTGAGTTCAGCGGTACCAGCGGGTACATGACTCAAAAATTTGGAGAATGGTGAGTGTGAGTTCAGCGGTACCAGCGGGTACATGACTCGATAATCTGGAAAATTGTGGGATGAGTTCAGCGGTACCAGCGGGCACATGACTCACTGATCTGGAGAATGTCGTTTAGACATAATATTTCTTCAGGAACTTGCCGTTGACAGGCAACATGAGCAAATCCCCGTTTTACTTGGCGAGGCGGTAAGCACCGTTGGAGAATACGGCCTCGATGATAAATGGACCTTCCCATTTTGGTTGGAACTTGCCGGCGGTCTTGTGAGTCATGACCATCGGCCTCCGGACTGCCAGAACAAGATCGTCCACTTGGAATGTTCTGATTTTAACCTTCTTGTTGAAGGCTCCAGAGATGCATGCTTGGTATAGTTCGATTCTTTGCTAAGCTAGGAGGCGCTTTTCATCTAAGGCCTCCAACTCTTGTAGTCGGCGTCGGTAGTTATCATCCGTCGTCAATTGATGAGTGAGAAAGACGCGGAGTGGGGGTATTTGAGTCTCTAATGGGAGAACTGCTTCACTCCCGTACACCAGTGAGAATGGTGTGTTCCCGGTAGCTGTTCAGACTGTAGTACGGTACGCCCATAAATATTCACCGAGCTTCTCGTTTCAGTCGCGTTTGTTGGAAGAGACAAACTTTTTGAGGAGTTTGATGATTGTTTTGTTGAATGCCTCTGCCAACCCGTTCGCTGCAGGGTTGTACGGTGTCGAAGCAATATTCTGGATGCGATGTTTGTCGCAGAACCGATAAAAAGCGTGGCTTGCAAACTGCGGACCATTATCGTGGATGATCCTTCGGGGCAGTCCAAAGCGATAGATGACATGATGCTTGAAGAAGCTGATCACGTTTGAGGTTTTGACTTCTGCAAGTGGCACAGCTTCTGCCTATTTGGAGAAGTAGTCCGTGATCGCAAGTATGAAGCGATGTCCATGGAAGGAAGGTGGAGTAATTGGACCGATGATGTCCATTCCCCATGCTTCGAAGGGCCAGGATGCCACTGTTGGATGTAGAAATTCGGATGGCTGGTGAATGAAGTCCGCGTGGACTTGGCAGGCTTTGCATTTTCTCGCATAGTCTATCGCATCTGCCACCATCGTGGGCCAGTAGTAGCCCATTCGGCAGAGAGACGGTCTTACAATTTAGGGCCAGGCTGATGGGCCCCACAGACACCGTCATGAGCTTCTCGCACGGCTTCTTTGGCTTCTGCGTTTGACAGACACCGAAGCAATACTCCATCATAGGATCGGCGATACAGCATTTTCATCTCTGTATCGTAGAAGAATCTGAGGGAACGCCGTTTGATGGAGGTGGCTTCCTTTGGGTTCTCGGGCAGGCTGTCGTAGACGACGAAGTCGATGAATGGTTGTCTCCAATCGGGGGCATCATCGATCGTCTGGGCGGAATAACTCGCCACGAATTGCACGTTGTTCTTGGGGCAGACCAGTTCGTGGCCTATCACATCTACTGATTGATGAGTATGATTTGGCACTGCTAGGGAAGCGGCCAGACCTGCCAAGGCATCGGTTTCGATATTTCAGAGTCTGGAAACGTGCTCAATGAAGAACCCTTCAAACGATGAGATGATGTTGATCGCTATCTGGTGATAGGGGATCATGTCTTCATGATGGACCTCGTATGAGCCCCGGATCTGGTTGACGATTAACTGAGAATCGCCGTATGCTTCAAGGTATTCTACCCCCAGCTCCTTTGCAAGTTGGAGGCCAATGACCAGAGCGTTGTACTTGGCCACATTGTTAGAGCAGAGTTCCGTGAGGGAGTAAGCGCGGTTAATCACCAATCCGAAAGGGGAGACTAGCACCACCCCAACTCCGAAGACGATGTTGCCCTTGGGTCCAGTTCTCGAAGCACCGTCGAAGAATATTCGCCATATATCATCGTGAGAGATTGTATGCGAGTCGACGACCTCATCTGGGATTTTATCATATATTCTGGAGGACTCCGAGCCTGGGTGGGCTGCCAAAAAGTCTGCCAGGGCTTGGCCTTTTACCGTCTTTTGTGGGACGAAGATCATATGATAAGGGGATAGCAATATCGCCCATGTAGCGAGGCGAGAGCTGAGTGCCCCTGGTTTAGTCATGAGGACCCTGAGAGGGTTGACTCGTGAGATCACATGTATCGTTTGTCCCGTGATATAGTGCCGCGTCTTCTGAATGGCGAAGACCAGGGCAAGGTATTCCTTCTCCACCGCGGTGTATCGGTGCTCTGGCCCAATCATCATTCGGCTGAGGTAATATATGGCTTGTTCATGGCCTGCATCGTTGTTTTGTGCCAGCAGGGCTCCGAGGGAATGCTCCATTGCTCGTACGTAGAGCAGGAATGGTTTTTCAGCAACCGGGGCCACCAGGACTGGAGGGTTTGACAAATATTCTTTGATGCTGTCGAAGGCCCGCTGATATTTTTTGTCCCATACGAACGAGACGCCTTTCTTCATGAGGTGGGTGAATAGTCGGCATCGCCCGGAGAGGTTAGAAATGAACCTCCTAATGTAAGCTAGCCTTCCTTGAAGGCCTCTGAGTTCGCGAAAATTTCTCGGGGGAACCATCTCCATGATTACCTTTGTCTTCTCAGGGTCTACATGGATACCCTGGGCGGTGATGATGAAACCAAAGAACTTCCCGCTGGATACGCCCAGAAAGGATTTCGTAGGGTTCATTTTCAAATTGTGCGCTCGCATCAGGTCGAATACCGTCCTCAGATCATGCAGATGGTCTCCCTTATAGCGACTCTTGATGGCGATGTCGTCAACATAGCACTCCACCGTCTTGCGTAAGTGGTCTGAAGATGATGCTCATGGCTCTTTGATATGTGACGCCGGCATTCTTCAAACCGAAAGGCATGACTGTGTAACAGTATGTTCCAATCGGTGTTCGAAATAATGTATGCTTTTCGTCGTCAGGAGACATCTTGATTTGGTTGTACCCCAAGAAGCCATCCATGAATGACATACGTTCGAAGCCGCAGGTGTTATCAATCATGATGTCTGTGATAGGGAGGGAGAATTCATCTTTGGGGCATGCCTCGTTCAGATTGCGAAAGTCGATGCATATTCGAATCTTTCTATTCTTCTTGAGGACGGGTACTATGTTGGCAACCCAATCCGGATGTTGTTCTCACGAATGAAGCCGCTGGCTATCAGTTTGTTGACTTCGGTTTCGATCGCATCCATGATGCCTGGGCGGAAGCATCGCTGTTGTTGCTTGACTGGCTTTGCGTCCGGCCGAATGTTGAGCTTGTGAAGAGCAATATCGGGATTTAACCCCGGCATGTCTTCATAGCTCCAGGCGAACACATCGATATATTCTTTGACAAGTTCTAGCAGCGATTCTCGCTCTTCGTCTGTTAGGCTTTTACTGACGAAGATCGGTTTTGGAGAAGATTCGCTGCCGAGGTCCACTTGTATGACCTCATCTTCTGTAGCAGGTTCTCTCTGTTCGAACCGCTTTTTCCATTGTGCATCCAGCTGTTGGGCCTACGGCTCTAGCTCGAGGATTTGGGGAATGTCTTCATCTTCTTCATAAGCGTCGACAAATGCCATGTTGACTGATAAAACTTGTCTGAATATGTCTCCGATGCTGGTATCAAAGTCAGAAGTTGGTGACCCGGTCGAATGTGAAGGCTAGTCACATTCTTCATCTGAACTTTTAGGGGTCGTCGTAGGTGTAACATACCCTAATCTATACCGAGTTTTGCTATAGTAGTCCCGTGGTTTGCCAGCCGGGACCGGTGGCTTCAAAGGTAATCGTCGTCCAGTACTGTAGTTCAAGTCTGGCGTTGTCTCCAGATCATACCCCTATTTCTGCATGAGATATTTGGATTGGGGGCTGTAAAGATACAGAAGCAGTCTCCCGGCATCTGATCCAAGGTCGACTTCTTCAATGGTGAAGGGATGCGGGTCGTCCTTCCGGCCGAAGATGATTGGATGGTCCCCTCTCTCGATTATGCGGTAAGCGTCTTCCGTTGGAGTAAGCTGGATTGCGGTGTGCACATTTGTCATCTGTGTGTGGAGGTGAGTGCCTATACCGTGTTCCATAGCATACATCGTACAGAGCTTATTAAGCTCGAGGTAGTTCAAAGATAGCCCTTTATTGATGAAGTAAGGTATCTTTTCTAGGGGGATTACATCATCTGCGGAGGGAACATCAGTGTGGGCAGCCACATACTTGGCTAGCTCCGGTTCCTCTTCGGCTACCCCCTGTATAAACGACGACTGAGAGGACGACCTGGGCAGCTTGATCGTCAGCGGTTCAGCTGGTGGAGCAGAGCGTGGAGTTGTTGGCAAACTAGCAACCCCCAGCTTGGTACTCGATGCTGGGCGGGGAGTGGTTGGTTCGCTAGAAGTTCCAGGCCTTGCATCGGGGTGACGATTCTTCTTGGGAAGGCGTATCGTCATTGGCTTGTCGGAGGGATTGACCTTCTCTATCTGCGACTGGCCGACTCTTGGCAGCCTGATTGTCAATGGCTCCGTTGTGGATCTTGGCATTTGGCCAGACCTTGGCAGCCGGATTATCATCTGCTCTTCTTGTGCCGAGAGGCTAATTGCGTCCTTACGCAGAGTGGCGGTAAGGGGTGCAGACTTGCCAGGTTTACGAGCTTGGAGGTAGATCGTCAGAGGCTCTTCTGATCCTGTGGCTGTCTCGGTACGAGCTTGCACATCTCCTTCACCAAGGTGCTTCTTCGATTGTTCGTACAGACAGGAGTCTGAGTAGTAGGATTCGACCCCTTTGAAGGGATCGATATCAGCAAATTCCGTCCTCACGAAGCCGTGTTTGTCGACATATTTGAAGCACTGGTGCAGCGTAAAAGGCACGATCATATAATCGTGTATCCACGGGCGTCCCAAGAGGATGTTGTATGAAGTGTCTGTATCTATGACGTAGCAGGTGACCTCTGATTGGAGATCGCCAATTTGACACTTCAGACGAATCTTCCCAATTGGATAGCTTCTGCCCGAATTGAAACCGCTGATGGCGGCGCTTGTAGGCGTCAGGCGATGCATTGGGATGCTTAGATGATGTAGCAGACCCTTCGGGATAATGCTTATGGAAGAGCCAGGATCAATATGCATCCGATCTACCTTTACGTCGCCGATGTATCCAGTGTAGTATAGCGGGCGATCATGCAGGTTAGTTTTGATGAGCATGTCCTGCAGAGTGAAGACAATATTGGACATCGCTCCCGTGCAGGTGCTGTCTTGGAGATCTGCAGGCGGACTCCCTCCCGTGAGGTTGACCTGAGCCAGGTACGCGTCGGCATTTTGGAGTGCATCGCTCAAAGCCGCACGAACATCCTTTGAGAGTCTCAGAAGCTCGTATAATGATAACTTGGCCGGTGTGTTGGCCAATTGCGCCAAGATGTCGAAGTTGTAGGGCTTCTCCAGCCCTTTTGATGCCTCTTTTGAGGGATTTGTCAAAGCGAGTCTCCCTCGGCCTAGGCTTGTCGGTCGTCGGAGGCTGAGCCGGTCCCGGAGCGTCCATTGTAGCGGGCTGATGATCTTCAGCCGGATTGTCAGCCACAGGTTGGGATTGCGCCCCAGACTGCGTGACGACGGCTGTAGCTTCTTCGATGTCTGCCGAGATTGTACGGCAGGTCCTGACTTTTCTACTTTTCTTCTTGCAAATGGAAGATGGTGTGGGCTGAGTCACTTCTGAAACCAAGTCTGGGTGTATCCATATGACCTCCCCTCGTAATGTAGTGAGGGGCACTAGACCAGCGGCCTGATCTCGGAAAGGTGGAAGATTGGCAATCTTCATTGTCGCCAGAGGGATGGGGACCACGCCGTCTTGAGCTTCCGTCGGAGGGAAGCTGCTGAATTGTACTGACACCATATTGGCTGCCACCGTTACCTCTTCGAAATCGATGGCCAGTGCGTTCGAATCGATGAGATTTTGGATGTACCGTTTTAGCTGGTAGCAGTCGTGTGTAGCATGGTGGACGTAGCAATGATAATGGCAGTACTTTGGGTTTTCCATCTCTGCCGGCCGTGGTTTCCGTCTTGGTGGAGGAAGCTGAATTCTGTCTCCTTGTATGAGCATGTCCAAGATGGGCTTGACGTGACCGTCTTCGAAGGAGTAAGTGATTTGCGGCCATTGTTTGTCTGCTGGCTTTGGCTCAGGTTTCTGTGCTGTATCGGCCACCATAGCCTGCTTACCCTTGCTATCCCGATTATTGGAGGGGTTACCCCCATTGTCGTTGTTGGGACGCTTGCCCTTGTTCTCTCCGTCCGAGATGTGCAGTCCCAATTGGCGAGCCTTCTTCAACCGTTCTTCGGCGCTTGTGGCGCTGATGATGAACATCTTCCAATCCTTGAATTGACTTTCGCCCATCCAGAGACTGATTGTTGGGAGCAATCTTCTTTGGCAAATTTCGATCAAGGAGGAATCAGGATTTCCAGATGGCAGCTTCATTGCGGTTTGGCGAAATCGTTCGATATAGTTTCTTGTCAGCTCTTTCTCCCCTTGGACGACGTTCATGAGGGTGGACATTGTGATGTCCTGCCCTACTTCGTAGAATCTCTCCAAGAACATACGCTTGAAGCCGGCGAAGGAGTGGATGTAGTTGTCTGGCAGGTTGCGGTACCAGTCGAAGGCGACCCCTTCCAATGCCCCGATGAATAATCGTGTGAGAATAGTATCGTCGTAGGGCAGATGGTCGGTGGTGACCTCGAAGTAAGTGATGTACCGACTTGCTGAGGTCTTGCCATCGTAAGGATTGATATTGAACGGCTTATATCTTAGTGGGAATGGAACATCCCTCCATGCAGTAGGGTATGGTTGCCGTATTCTAAGGTCTTGAGAGTTTTCTCGAACGTGAAACATGGCTCGGAGCTCCTGGACCTCTCTTCTCGCTTCGCAGGCCTCGTCCACAGCGGTGGGGGCCATTATTTCAGGAGGATTGTTGCCCGGGTTTGGTGCTGCTGAATTCGAGTCCGCATTGATCGCAGGTCCCACGCTTGTTTGGCCAGGCGTCCCCCCTTGCAGAGTTGGAAGGGCCGCTTTGATCTCGTCCACAGACTTGACCAAGGCAAGCAAGATGGCTTCGAGCGTGTCGATACGTTGGCGATCACTGGAGCCTTCTTGGCTGCTGTCTGTCATGAATACCGTCTTCACATGAGGAGAGATGGACGGAGCGGTAGAGGCACCGCCCTCCGAATCATACCCCTGTAGTGAGAAGTCATCGGGGTATGTGGGTATGTTCTCTTCTGGTTCAGACTCGGAAGGAACAGTACCCTCAGTCTCCGAGTTTGCCTCGCCTTGGGAGTTGTGGACGTCCTCGGGGACGTCGGGGTTTGCTGTATCTGATGGGAGGGTTGTCTCTTCCGGCTCGTCTTCTTGGAACATCGGATTACTGTGGAAGCTCGAAGGGGTGCTACCCCCAGTCCCAGCAACCCCCTGCGTTGTGGATGACGAATCTCCCACTGTAGCAGATTTCGTCTTAGAACGAGTACCTTGGAAAACTTCGGTGGTGGGCACCCGCTTAGACGACAGTCTTTTAGTCACAGTGGTTAAAATCTTCGGGCTGGGAACATTTGTCTTCTTCTCCCTTCCGTCAGCAAGAACTTTCCGAGCAGAGTTGCAGGAGAGGACGGGAAGTACCTCGTCTTCTGAAGATGGCTGTTGCAGTCTTTGAAAGACGAACTGTCGGTCTTCTCGTACCGTCGTATTATTGCAGCAGCAGTTGACGATGACTTGGGTGCAGTGACGTCCGTGGGAGGACTTTTTGCACCCCCGATGCGTCTTCTCTTTCCTTGCGTTTGTGGAGGATGGCCTCACGCAAGTCAGACTGGTCTGAATCGACCATGCTTGCTCCCGGGATTTTGGGAGACTTTCGTGCACTTTTCTGTCCGTTTGCCACCGGGGGCTGGACTCGAGTGGTTCTGTACAACTTCCCATCTGAGGCCCGTATAACGGTATGCGGGACGCTCAGATGATCAGAGACAGGATTAGTGGACCGAGCGTGCCAAGCTCGCGCTGCCCTAGACTTCTTCGCTTTAGTGCGTAAAGGCACATAGTAGGAAGAGTCTAGGTGATGTTGGAGAGAGTCAGACATATCTTCTTGGGAGCACAAGAGATCAGGACCATAAGACAGGTGGTCGAAGACAGAACCGCACGGGGTAGGAGTCATGCCGCCGTCCTCAACAATCTTCATGCGGCTGGCAGACGTAGCCGCATAGGCTTTCTTCATGCGGCTGGGAGTCTCAGCCGCATGAGTCTTCTTTATGCGGCTGGATGATCTGGTCGCATGGATTTTCTTCATACGGCTGGTAGATCCACCCGCATGAGCCTCCTGCATGTGGTTGGCAGATTTGGCCACAGGAGTGCTCGGCTTCTTTTCGGGGCGCATAGAGTCGCTCTTTGTCCCTGCAAGTCCAGCATCGTAGTGCTTTTCTCAGTCGGACTTGGGGACAGCAGAGTTCTCTACGGCTCGAAGTGGAGCCGTATGAGAATCGCCTTCGCCGTCTTGGGTAGCAGAGAGTACCCCGTCCAGAGCTTGTGGAGGAGCAAATGATTTTGGCCTCCACTCGCAGCGAGCTTTCTTTGTGCGGGTTCGCTTCTGGATCGGGCCGACACTTCCTTCAGAGAGCATCTCTTCAAACGCCTGTTGGTCGAAACGGACGACCATCTTTTGTTGCATGGAGCCAAGCTTGGCTGCGTCCGACTGCGTCACCAACTCCTCAGTCGTAGAGAAGTTTGTCCCCAGCAGAGTCGCCATCGTGTTTGCCATGAAATATAAAAGAGCAGAACAATTATCGGAGGACTGGACTTTTACTTCACGTTATAAACTCGCTTGTACAAAGAAAGCCTAGGTACAGCAGTCTAACTACAATTGTTTATTTTAGATTCTGGGGGGTGACGATAGAGGCTCGGGAAAGCGACGACCGCTCTGCCTTACTCCTTGGACGATCGGTATGCAGCCTTGGCTCCAGAAGATTGCTTGGCGTTGAAGAAATGCTCTCTTTGCTCTCTCTCTCTGCTTTTTTTCTCTCCAAGTATTCTGGTGCTCTCTCTCTGATCTCGAAAAGTGCTCCTTTCTGTATGTATATGTGCGTATGTCTCTTTTGCAAGGGAATGGCACCCTGCTATTTATAAGAATGGGAGGGGACCTCATTAGGGTTTACAATGATTGTCCCTTAAAGTGGCGGTGACCTGTTGCTCGATCAATCTGGGCCATTAATCTTGAGTGTGATGAATCTGGGCCATTTAGTGTTAGATTACCTCAAATCCTATCAGTAATTAATGCTGATTGGAATAAATCTCCATGATGATGATCTGCTGATGTCTGCGAATCTGAATGAATAAATTTAATTCATTCTTCTGCCACGTTTTCCAGATTATTGGAATTTGACCCAATCTTTGATTGTAGCAAATCTGGGAAATTGATTGGCTTTATGACACGTGTTCTGGGAGTCACTGAGCCGCATAAGGATTGAGCCGCATAAGCCTGGCCACGTGTCAGGGCTGCCTGGGGAATGGCCTCCGAGTCTTCGAACCACATGATAATCTGGACCATATAATGGGTAGTGAGCCGCATGGAGATGATCCCTGTGAGCCGCATAGGGCTGACCCTTGTGAGCCGCATAAGGCTGCGTCTGCTTGAGCCGCATAGGGCTGTCTCGATCTGGGCCGCATAGGACAATTTTAGCCTGAGCCGCATAGGGGGGTCTCCGCTCGAGCCGCATATGGTTGTCCACGTGTCTAGGCTGCGTGGTATTTTTTGGATCTCGGTGGGGTGTTGTGACAGAGATTTTCTTTGATTTCCTAGGATTCTGTCATTATGACAGAGTCATAATTGCCTCTTTATGTCAGGCCTGTCGTTTCGTCAGAGTGGTCAGCCGTCCAAGCAATTAATGCAGTACAGTGCGGAGGAAAAAAATGTTTGCAAGCCACGTGCCTTCTCTTCTTGAGCCGCATGGAGATCACAGAGCTGCATGGACTCGTTTGAGCCGCATGGATCTTCTGAACCGCATGGGCTATCTGAGCCGCATGGAGTTCCCTGGCCGCATGGATCTTTCTTTATTATTTTCCATGCTTCTACACAAGTAGGACACATTTCCAGCACACTGTCATGTGTTGCACCTTTCAAGCTACCTAAGGGTACATGTGTTTCCTGGACGATGTACCCACCTGAATTCAACCCTAATCTTTCGACCTGGGTAACCTGGATGGTCTGCAGGGCTTGTGGCTGTGAAATAATCTTACTGCATCTTGCTAGTAACTAGGCCTGTGATAACCCTAGTTAGTTAAAGTATCAAGCCGTAATTCTTGCTTGGCCATGAAATGATTGGATGGAGTCTAACCTGTCTAGTCTTGCCCTGATCTTGTTCCAGATTACTGTATGACCTGAATGCCTGTATTTATTTTACCGATAAATGGTGACAATTCCAAGTTCGGTTCAGACGAAGGGTTACAACCCCGGTCCTTGTTTGGTTTACGGGTTGTAACCTGGCTATCTGAATAGTCCCTTGGTTATCTCATCGTATATCACCCTGTGATGCTTTTCTTTACTCCTGTTTTATTTACTACCTTATTACTATTGTGCTAATTGCTGGTTTTAGTTCCTAAGTGAAGCTTCCTTTGTGGCACTTGCTCTTTCTGGGGTCTGACCTAGCTGGTTTTGTATGGCCAGATTTCGGAGTAGCTCCAGAGGATCTACCGACTTTCCAGCCCGATGGTGGCGACTAGACGTAACCAGGGCAACGAGTGGGTTATTTTTGGCTCTTCCACTCTATTGTAAAAATATTCTTTTGAGGCGTTTAGCTGACGAGCACCTGTTTAGCTCGATTGCACTTATATACTGTCTGCCTACGGGCTGTAACATGATTGACAGATCCTAGGGTTGATCATGTATGACTAAACTCTCGCTAGTCCTAATATTTTGTAACGACTAGCTTCATGATCAGCTGAATATGTAATATTTGGGACGCCTTATTATTGTATATTTAATGATTATACATCTTGTAACATTTACTTACTTGCTTGTGATTGAGACACTAGGCTTATTCATGACCATAGGAGACTGTTGGCTTGTAGTAAACCCTCATGTATCTAGACAGCCATGACCGTATAGCGAGATGGAATCTATTTCATATACGTAGCTGGCTATGTCTGCCCCCGCTCTCCAGTATTCTGGTTCTGGGGCGTGAAAGTAATGACGGGAGGCGGACCAGTGCCCATTAGAGCTATCTATAGATGCTCTATTACTATAGCCGGGAGAGAGTTTAGGGGACGATTCTTTGTGATGCCACACCCCGGGTATGATATCACATTGGGGATGGACTGGCTTAGCTATGCCCATGCAGCTATAGAATGTCATGAGGGTAGTATTCTGTTCAGTCCCCCAGGCACGGCACCATTCAATGTCAGGAGGACAGGGCCGGAGATCAGCCTAGAGCCGAACTATTGTGCGACAGTTAGGGAAATAACACCGCCATACCCTATCATTAGGAAGTTCATGGATGTATTCCCAGAGGATCTTCCTGGACTTCTGCCTGACAGAGATGTGGAGTTCACTATAGATTTAGTACCGGATTCATCACCAGTATCCCGGGCTTGCTATAGAGTGAACCCCAAGGAGGCCGTAGAGATGAAAGAGCAGATTGATGACCTGTTGAAAAAGGATTTCATTCGATCTAGTGCTTCCCCATGGGGAGCGCCGGTACTCTTTGTGCCTAAGAAGGATGGTACAGTTCGGTTGTGTATTGACTACCGGGCGTTGAATGCCATCACCATTAAGAACAAATATCATCTGCCCAAGATAGATGATTTGTTCGACCAGTTGAGTGGGGCGAAAGTATTTTCCAGGATAGATTTGAGATTCGAGTACCACCAGGTGAAGGTCAGGGCAGCAGACATCCAGAAGACGGCGTTCAACACAAAGTACGGGCAGTCGAGTTTCTGGTGATGCCATTTGGTCTCACAAATGTGCCAGCTGTCTTTATGAATTTGATGAATAAGACATTTCACCAGTATCTGGATAAGTTCATCATAGTGTTCATCGACGACATCCTGATATACTCGAAGACGCCGGAGGAGCACGCAGAGCACTTGCGGACAGTTTTGGAGATTTTGAGGCAGGAGAGATTGTATGCCAAATTGTCGAAGTGCGAGTTCTTTTTAGACCGAGTTGAGTTTCTTGGCCATGTAGTTACTGGAGAGGGGATCTCGGTGGATCCCAGGAAGATTGCTGCCGTTGAGACATGGAAGGCTCCGACGTCAGTTTCAGAGATCAGGAGCTTTCTGGGTTTAGCCGGCTATTATAGGAAGTTCGTCCAGGACTTTGCTAGGATAGCTGAACCCATGACGAAGCTGACGCGGAAGGACGCAGAGTACATCTGGTCAGAGGACTGCCAGGCAGCATTTGAGGAGCTGAAGAGGAGGCTGACGACCGCTCCAGTTCTGACATTACCTTCAGGATCTGGAGGTTTTACCATATACATCGATGCTTCGGGAAAGGGGTTAGGATGTGTCCTACAGCAGCATGGGAAAGTGATTGCTTATGCATCTAGGCAGTTACGGACTCATGAGCGGAACTATCCTACCCATGACCTATAGTTAGCTGCGGTGATCTTTGCACTCAAGTTATGGAAACATTACTTATACGGAGATCGTGTGGAAATGTCACGACCCGCACCCTGTGTAGGGGCACGAGAAGTGGGTATGTCCAGCCTACGCCGCAGTGTCGGCGGTAGAACGCTGTCCTAGGTTACTATCTAATCAACAACTCACGCAATTATATAATGTACTTGTCAAATCTTAACTCCGAACGGAGGACAAGTATAGATATAATGAAATCTCAATCACAGTCTAAGCACGATAAGATAACATAGAAGTTATAACTAAAGACTAAACAACAACATTTATAAACTACTAAATAATAATATCTCAAATAAACTCAAATACAAACTCGTATTTCAGTTATTACAATTCAAGTTCTAAAACATAAAAACTAAACCAAGTCTACTAGCTAGTCTCCCGATCACTCCTGAGTGTCGGGGCCATAGGTAGCTAAGCCATCTCCTGCTCCAAGGCAAGTAGGGCAAATATCCTCAGGGCAAGCATCTGTAATATTTTCAACAGGTCCAGTCAGGACAGAAACGAGTACAATTCATCAAGAAATCCCAAGTAAATGACAGAGAACTATAAAGCAGTTATAGACAGTTGTATTGATGAATATGGCAGTTTGTACGAGTAATGATGTAGAGAGCAGTTAAGGTACAAGAAAAGTAAGGTAACTAAACAAGAAGAGAAACATAGCAAAGAAGACTGTAAAATAAGATCTAGCTGAACTAGAGTAACATAATGAGTTCAGATGGTACAATATAAGTCGAGTGTAATCCCAATGTGAGTCTAATATAAGATGAGTCGAATGTGATTCTAATCATTGTTCTAATAAGGTGAATCGAATAAGGTGATACGAATAAGGTGATACGAATAGTGATTTACATGATGTTCTAACAATGATTCGAATAAATTCTCCAAGTGTGTTTTAAAATACTTAGTTAGACATGTAAACGGCTAAGGATAAATTCGGCACATCACACACCTGGCCGGGTGTGGAATGGCTATCGTTCGAATATTATTCACAGGGGGTGGTTCGAATAGTGGGAATGTTCACATGTCTAATCAAGTATTTTCCCGCCCATCTAATACAAATGAATCCATAATACAACACATAAGACGAATACAAGTCCAACCAGCAAATGAAGATACGAATAGGTGGTTCGAATGGTGATTCGAATAGTGATTCGAATAATAGAGGTAAGACGAGTAAGTATGTGTGTCGTATACATAGATTCAGAAATAACAATACTTGTTTGTAACAGAGAATCACATACAGCTAACTAGAACTGAAGTACAGTAATTAACAAGTAAATGAGAGAACTATCATAGAATGTACTCGCCTGCTACTCTGAAAAGAGTAGCGTAATATCAGATGCCTGCATCAGAGTCACAATGTCCTAAATAGAGCAGTACAGGTTATAATATGTTTAAAAATAAGGCAAATGAAGTTTATGATGCAATCTACATAATTTCTAGGCCAATCTAGGTTAAAGTCCACTCTAAGTCAACCCTGGTCAACTGTCTAGGTCAAACTAGGTCCAAGTCAACTCTCTATGGTCAACTACCTAGTTAACTAATGTCAACAAGTCAATATTGGTCAAACTTAGGCTAGTAAGGGTCAATTGGTTAAACTTGGTCAATTTCTAGGTCAATCTATAGGCTACACATAAGCCCATAGGCTAATGATTACTAAGCTACCAAATCACTTGACATATATACATATGGTATATATATATAGTAAAGGCAACCAACCTATATATCAAACAATGTATTTATCCTCATATATACACTCAGGCCTATACTCTAACATATATAAGCCTCAACCTATATCCATATCCATATGTACATTACATTAGCCACCTAGGCAATATCCTATTACCTTACTTATCTAATAATATCCATAAACTAACATCCTATGATACTTACTCTAACATATAACTAATCCTCAAGGTACTAAAAGCTAGACTACCCCACATCACATCCTATTTGAACTAACAAAACACTAGAACATGTGAAAAGGGGAAAGGGTTCTACTGTCACTAAGTGGCAGCCTACATGCTGCTACAGGGGGGTTCCATTTCTGTCAATGTGTGAGTGTATAAGTGACTCAGTGTCATGTTCTCAGTTTTGTGGGTGTGTGTGGGTGTGACAATTCAGGGACTCTAATACATGAACCTGAATACCTACATGCATATTTACTTATACATTATATTACATATACTCATATATGCATACATCTATACAACTATAGAGAAGGGGAAAGGGCTGTCCAATGGGGAATATGGACTGAAACATTCAGTGAACATCAGAGGCTGAAACAATACCCTATAAACTGGACTGGACAGATGAAATTGGACTGAACCATAACAAGGGGACTGAAATTAACATGGAATGGGCTGAAACTAATGGTATGGACTGAACTTATATGTGCAGGTGCATTCAATATGAAGAACAGAAATTCCATTCCTACTCCTATCCAACTTCAAACTGAAAGACATTGCCAAGCCAAGGCCATGTCAAGGCAAACCAAGACAAACAAGGCTGCCTGGCCAACCTTCCTCACAGAACCTGGGCTGAACCCAGTTCAGTCCCAAAATCAGTTTCCTTGTATCAATCAACCCAACCTTATTCTCAGTTTTGTTTTAAAATCCTGAACTCCCATTAACTGACAGTTCTCAGTGTGGGTGTGTGCACATTTCAATGACAGTGTATAAACATAGGCAATTACCAGGTTTGAGTCCCAGACACAATCGAGAATCCTATTTCAACATAACCCTAAATCCTAGTACAAACCAAATTTCAGATTTCAGGAACAAAACAATGTGTAATTGTGTGTAACAGGGGTGTGTATGTGATACAACATGGTTGAGTGTCAAACTCAGGAAGACAGTGAACATATTACAGTTCCTAACATGTAAACCATCTAACACATGTATCATGGCTAAAACATTCCAATCATCCTTTAAGAGGAATGAAGCTCAGGATTATAACAGTAAAATGTATTAGTAATCAAAACCTAAACTAACCCAATGCATATCCTTCCCAGGTTGCCTATTCAAACATTAACTCAAAACTGGAAAAACAGTGTAACAGTTCAAATCGAACCTAATTCGAATCACAGGTACCTAAATCAATTGTGCAGGGTGTCTATCAAGTAGGTGTCCATCCTAGGTGTGTCCACGTGTCAAAAATCTCATGCAAACAGTGTCGAAATCTCAGAAATAGCAAGTATCAGTGAAACAGTGCACAAGCAGTGAACCAAGTGTCGTGCTGAGGTGTCGAGGGGTATAGGAACTCGTGTGTCCACCCCCGAGCCTTGTGCTTGTGCCTACGGGTTCGCCCAATATAGGGGAACGTGCTCGTGTGTCTGCAACATGTCCACGACACGCGTGTCGCGTGTACGAGACATGTATCAGCCGCGTTATTTATATATATATATATAATGTACACATACATACATATATTAAATATACATATATATATATATATATATATATATATATATATATATATATATATATATATATATATATATATATATATATATATATATATATATATAAGAAATACTAACTATAAAATATATATATATATATATATATATATATATATATATATATATATACAAATATTGTACACATATATATAATAGTATGTATATAATAATATATATACACATGAACCTATATATACATATATACATATATATACATAAATACATATTTTTTTTTCATATATACATATTTATACATAAATACATAAATACATAAATACATATATATATATATATATATATATATATATATATATATATATATATATACACACTTATAAAATAAAATACCAAATATTAAATATATATATACATACCTAAATACATATATACATATATATATATATATACATATGTATATATGTATACATATATATATATATGTATAAAATTAAAAAATATATATATATATATATATATATATATATATATATATATATATATAATAAAATAAAACAAAAAGAAAACAAAAACAGAGGGAGGGGGGTTCGAACTCGGCCCAGGGGAGTCGAGTTCTTGTGCTCGGTCGGGCTGGCTAGGGGGTCAGCCCGAGTCATCTGTTAGGGGTTAGGTTCGGGTTAGTTTTATTTAGGTTTTTAGGTTAATGGGTTTGAACCCGATAACACGAATCTAAACCCGTTAACCCTTGTCTCTGTGTCCTGACAGTTAAGGACACACGAGTCCCGTGTCCGCGCTATGCACGACACGTACGGTCGAATTTTACGTGTCCAGACTCACCATCACGTCGCGCGTGTCCTGGCGAGTCATATATGTGTGTACGAGACACGTGCGATACGGTTCAAAGCTGCTACTTACGTATCCGACGTCGGGAGGGGGGTCGAAGGCGCTGGACGGTAGAAGAGACGACGTGGACGCGACGCTCGGGTGGCGCTGGACTCAGCTTGGTGGGGCGAACACGTCGGTAGGGTTTATTGGTGGTGTGGATGGCTGGAGAGGTGGCGCTGGGTAGCTGCCGGAGTTAGGGTTATGGTTTAGGTTCTCGTCGGGGACGAAGGGGTCAGGACTGGTGCTGGGGCGGTCGGGGTAGTGTCCTAGGCTAGGGTTTTGGTCGGGGTAGTTTTATAGGGTCGAAAGGCGGTGGAAAAGTCAGATTTTGGCCAAAAAATTAGGAATTAGGGTTAGGGTTTAGGCCGGGTTAGGCGGAGACGATGACAGCGCAAAGGCGATGGTCGGGTTAGGGTTAGGGTTAGGTTTAGCAGAAAACCCCCCAGAGTTTGGAATTTTATAAATTAGCCCTACGCCTATTAGTTGCAAATATAATTTGCAACCCGCAATTTAAAACAAATCATTAAATTGTAAACTGTTATTATAACAATTTAACAATTTGCATATTGATATTAAAATAATTTTACAAATTGTAGATTGATATTTTAAGCTATAAAATTCATTTAAAAATTTAATAAAAATTTTAGAAAAATTCTTAAAAATCATAATAAATTATTTTAAAGCTAAATAGGTCATTAGCAACTAAATAAAACAAAATTTGAAAAACAGGGGCTGACAAGTCTTCCTTGAAAAATTTCGTCCTCGAAATTCACAAGGATTGAAGACCCGACAATTTTCTAATATAGCAAGCAATGCAACAAATGACTAAGGCTATGATCGAAACTAACCTCTAGGATATCAAGCGGGAACGGGTGGTTCCCTCGCAGCTGTTGGATCGAACAAGTAAGGGTATCTCTCCCTCATGTCCGATCCCTCTTCCAAGTAGATTCATCCGGAGAGTAACGGCTCCAAGCTACTCGTACTAAGGGTATGACTTTGTTCCTCAGCCTCTTCTTCCTCCTGTCTACTATCTCCACAGGCTGCTCAGTAACTACAAGGCTCGGTCCGATCTCCAACTCTGAATGATCTAGCACATGGATGGGGTCCGGAACATATCTCCTCAGCTGAGATACGTGAAAGACATCATGAACTCCTGCTAGGTTGGGTAGAAGTGCAACCCTGTAAGCAACCTCTCCGATCCTGCCAAGTATCTCGAACGGCCCGATGTATCTGGGCTCAATTTGCCTCCTCGTCCGAACCGGATCGTTCCTCTAGTAGGTGATATCTTCACTAGTACCATATCGTCGTCGGCGAACTTTATCGGTCTGCGACTAGCATCGGCCCAGTGTTTCTGCCTGTCCTGAGCTACTCTGAGCTTGTCTCTGATCATCCCGACCTTCTCTGCTGCATCTGTGATCATCTCTGGCCCAAGCATAACTCTGTCCCCAACATCATCCCAAAAGAGCGATGTACGGTATCGTCGTCCATATAGTGCATCGAAAGGAGACATACCGATACTGGCTTGGTAGCTATTGTTGTATGAAAACTCTACCAAGTGTAGATGGCTCTCCTATGATCCGCCAAAGTCCAGAACACATGTTCTCAGCATGTCCTCCAGCATCTGTATCGTCCTCTCGAACTGCCCATCTGTCTGCGGGTGGTACGCTGTACTGAACTTAAGCCGACTGCCCTACGCCTCCTGCAAGCTCCTCCAGTAGTGGGACGTGAATCTGCTGTCTCTGTCTGATACGATGCTCACTGGTACTCCGTGCAGGCGAACTATCTGCTGCATGTATAGCTCTGCCAACTTCTCGGTGGAAAGCCCCATCTTGAAGGGTATGAAGTGCGCACACTTCGTTAGCCTGTCCATGATGACCCAAATGGCATCCTTTCCCCCTTGGGAACGAGGAAGCCCTGAGACGAAGTCCATCGTAATGTGTTTCCACTTCCACTCGGGAATGGATAACGGCTGCAACAGACCAGCTGGCCTCTGGCGCTCCGCCTTGACCTGCTGGCAAACTAGGCATCTCGAAATAAAATGTGAT
Source organism: Iris pallida (assembly GCA_029216955.1). Taxonomy (NCBI): domain Eukaryota; kingdom Viridiplantae; phylum Streptophyta; class Magnoliopsida; order Asparagales; family Iridaceae; genus Iris; species Iris pallida. Next base: position 2,929,096 of record JANAVB010028198.1, on the reverse strand, counting down.
ACATCTCTCTTCATCCCGTACAACCAAAGATGTTCCCGTAAGTCACGGTACATCTTGTTAGCACCAGGGTGAATAGAAAATCTCGATCGGTACGTCTCCTACAAGACTGCTTCTATCAGCTCTCCCTTCGGCACGCACAATCGGCTGCCATGCCTCAAGGATCCATCCTCTGCTACGGTAAAATCATCCAGCAATCCAGCTAAAGTCTGGGCTCGAAGTCTGCGAAGGCTCTCATCTATAGACTGTGCCTCCCTGATCTGCTCCATCAAACCTGACTGAATGTCGCCATCATCTGTATCACTGATCCTGGTCGAACTATCTCGATACCGAGCTTCTCAAGATCTTCCCGTAAATGCCGATCTATCATCAGATACCATGCCATCGGATGCCTGCTCAGCGCATCCGCTACCACATTTGCCTTCCCGGGGTGATACTGTAAATCGATATCGAAGTCCTTCTTCAACTCCAACCAGCGTCCTTGTCTCATGTTCAACTCTTTCTGCGTGAACACATACTTCAAGCTCTTGTGGTAAGTAAAGATTTCTTGTAACACCCAGTTTTCCAGATGAGGGTAATTTTGAAATTTTGTAATTATAATTAATTATTGATATTTATTTCACATTATAATTTTTGGTGATTTTTAATAATTTTTAAACTATTTAAAAACTATTTTGAGTCATGACTTGTGATTTTGACGTGCTGCTAGTGAAACCCTAGAGACTGTATGACCTAGAGCCTAACCATGTCATTAGCATGATTTAATTATCATTTTTAGCCTAGGGGTAATTTGGTCATTTTGACTTATTTGAATTATTTGATGATTTATTGAATTGGTGAATTCTAGTTTGACCTTGACTTGTTGAGACCTAGTGAACTAGCCTAGAAGCTAACCCTAGCCATGGTGACCCTAGTCTAACTTAGGTTAACCTACTTTTAGTCATTAGAAACTAATTTTAGAATGAGGGGATTTGGTTTAGTGAATTTAAGTCATGGCTTATGGTTTAAGTGAAATGACTTATGGCTTAATGATTGTTTGATCATGACTTAAGCCCATGGGCTATTTTAGTGAACCCTAACGCTAATTCCTTCCTTTATGACCAGCCATAGGGATCCACACCCTATATAAACACTTATTCTCTAGGGCTTGTTCAATATTGGAAAAGAAAGGTATTTGTCCCTCTTCCAAAAATTCCCATAAATCCATTTTAATTCCTTTTTAATCCTAGTTTCTTGCATTAGAACCTAATACTCTCCCATTTTCTGATTTTGGGGTTTAATCCCAGCTTTGGATCAATTTGGAGCTTTTGCCATCAAGAGGAGGAATCTCTCATTTGAAGCTTTTCCAAGCTTTTTGCACATATAGGTAAAACCCTTTAAATTGATTTAAATTTTGGTTTTATTTGCATTTAGGGCTAGATCTAGGAGTCCCCTAGGTGTCCTCGAAATTTGGGTGGATTTCGTGTTCGTTTGGTGTCCGTATCGGACACGTGTCGTAGTGTTGTGTAGGTGTTTGTTGAAATGCCTCAATGGATTGAATGTTAATATTTTTTGAAACAAATTATATATTTGGATAGCTCTTAATATGTAGATTATGTTTGTATATGACTGAGCACGTATTGGGTTGGTTTTCGTGTCCAAAATTGGACACGAACGCGTCCACGAGGATACCGTGCAGTGCCCTGCTGCTCGGGCACTGTAGCGGACACGACACTGCACGTCGAGACACGAAATTTTGCACACTCCTAGGACACATGACTGGCACGTCACAGATAAAATTTCAGGCCAATTGGTCAAAGGGTTTGGGAGAAATCCCACCCGCACGGATTTTGTACAGGCACGCACGCACGCGGTGATGGCATTCAAGGCCCGGTAGTCAATACACAACCGGACTGTACCATCCTTCTTAGGCACAAAGAGCACTGGTGCTCTCCATGGAGAAGCACTGGATCGAATGAAACCCTTTTTCAACAGGTCATCAATATGCTCTTTCATCTCTATGGCCTCCTTGGGATTCACTCTATAGCAAGCCCGGGATACTGGTGATGAACCCGGTACTAAATCTATGGTGAACTCCACATCTCTGTCAGGCGAAAGTCCTGGAAGATCCTCTGGGAATACATCCATAAACTCCCTAATGATAGGGTGTGGCGGTGCTACGTCCCCAACTGTCGCACAACAGTTCGGCTCTAGGCTGATCTTCGGTCCTGTCCTCCTGACACTGATGATGCTGTGCCTGGGAGACTGAACAAAATACTACCCTCATGACAATCTATAGATGTATGGGCATTGCTAAGCCAGTCCATCCCCAATATGATATCATAACTGGGGAGTGGCATCACAAAAAATCGTCCCCTGAACTCTCTCCCGGCTATAAAAATAGAACATCTATAGATAGGTCTAATAGGCACTGGTCCTCCTTCCGTCATCACTCTACTAATCTCCGCAGTAGGTGTAGCTACTAGATGGTGTTTATGCATAAACTCTAATGATAGGAAGCTATGAGATGCACCAGAATCAAACAAACATAGAGCTAGAAAAGTATGCAAATAAACATGACCTGTGATGACGTCAGCTAAGTAATCTGGCTCCGAAACCTGCTCCGGCTCCGGCTCAAGGGCTAGGCTATAAACCTTCCCCTGAGGTCCCTTCTACTATTACAGATGCTGCCCAAACCTCTGCTGCTGGGTCGGAAGCGGCCCTCTAGACTTCGCTACTGGGCACTCTCGAAGCTAATGGGTGGGAGACCCACAAGCCAAACGCTGACCCAACCTCTTCCTACAGACGAAAGAGTCATGGCCTAGCCTTTTACAGTATACACAAAAAGCTCCCTTCAGCTGCTGTCGGGGTCCCGGGGCTCTAACTGGTAAGGTCGGGTGATGTGATGTAGGGGGACGGTAAGTCTGCTGGTGCGGCGTCGGTGCTCTCTGCTGGAAAGCCTGACGCTTGGACGATCCCTCATGATGTACAGAAGCCGGTCTCTTGCTAGATAGAAGACGCTCCTCGATGCTCCGGGCCAACTCTAGGCTCTGGTAGTAGTCAGTCGTACCATTCGCCACTATAAGAATACCGATGTCTGGAACTAGACCATGGCAAAACCTACGGGTCATCTCCTCTGGATCTGCAACCAGACTAGGAGCGAGACGGCTCAGGCAATTAAATTTTGCCGCATACTCGTCAACAGAACGGTTCTCCTGCTGGATGTTCTGGAATCGTAGCCCCATGGCTACTCTAGCAGTGGTCGAGAAGAATTTCTTCTTGAACTGGGTCTTGAACTGATCCTAAGTGGCTCTCCCTCTCGCAAACAACGGCTCATTCCGGAACCAAACTCCTGCCAAGTCTATCAGCAAAAATCCCGCTGCCTCGACCTGGAGGTCACCCGACATCCTAACTCCAAGGAGCTTCCTCTCTACCGAGTCTAGCCAGTCATCTGCTACTACTATGCCCTCAGTCCCTGAGAACTCCTTGGGGTTCAAACCCATGAAGTCCTTGATCGTCCCCGCTCTCTGCCGTGGCTCTACAGGTGGTGGGACCACGGTACGTTCCTCAGAACGCTCCATGCTCTGGCGGAGTAGGGTAGTCTGCTCTTGATGGGTCGTTAGGAACCCCTGGATTAGAGTGAGCAGTTGGTTCCCGTCGAGTGTGACGGAAGCCTGGGTAGGTATAGTGATAGGGGGTGGTAGAAGTATTGGGTCCTGCTGGGCCTGTGATGTGGAAGGTGGTGGAGGCATCTGGGTTTGTGGATCTGTGGAGTGGGGGAATGTGGTAGGTGGAGGTGGGGGTGTATCAGTCAACTGGTCAGCTGACTGGATATGGAGTGCGCCATTCTCAGGTGTAACATACTGGGATGAACGAGTAAGCACCATCTAATTACAATAAAAATGACTTATAAGGATTTGTTTAAAGTAAGCAATTATAGGCAAGAAAATCTAATTATAATAGCAAGCATGTGATGTATTTTCTATGTTGCAATCCTAGCATTCCTCTAGGTGTTCTAAGCGTCATTCCTAATGTTGTCTAATTACCTTAAGTTCCTAATTGCAGGCATGCTTGGTACAATAACGTAACCAAACAATTTAGTCAGGACCTGCATGGGCCACCACTAAAAACATGTCACGACCTGCTACCCAATTTGTTAGGCCGGGCCGAGTCATGTCCAGCCTGCGTTTGGAATAAAACGCAGTAAGCTGTTCTAGAAATAACAAGATAAGACTAAATGTGCTAACAGTTCTATAAGTGAATAAAAGTCATAAATGCTCCAAACACAAAAGTCATCTCATATAGTAAAATATCCAAAGTACAAGTCTGAAATGTAAAACTGGATACATGTCCAGTTACAAAATACGTAGTCTAAATACATGACTACACTAAGTATCCCAAGTGACTACGCAAACTAGGCGAGTTTCCCTGCAGGAACATCCTCGTAAAGCAAAGCCGGGTCCTCGGCAGTATCTCCATAATATGAGTCGCAGAGTAACTCCTTCTCAGTAAGGACACCTACAACGTTATCCTGTCAAGACGGAAGCAAGTACTGATTCTAGCAAACTAAATATACTAAGCATGTACAAGAATGTAGTAAACTGGAATCATGGCATATCATGGTTTAATTGGTTCTTTTTAGAAATGACAACATATAGTTTAAAAGTTTAAAACCGTAGCATGTACGTGAATCGGTCAATAGGTGAATAGGATGTACAGCGGCACATATCAAGTTTTCTAGTATGCACATACGTGCACGAACGACATCTGTGTATATCCATACACAAACGCGAGATCAGAACATACGGCAAGGTCACATACAGAATGTCACCGAGCGTGGTAAATACATACGGAAAAGGGGGTCATATTCACGTACAATACTAACAGTTTTTTTTTAACCCATTATTTAAACATGTGAGAGATATGAGATACTGTCTAAACATGGCAGAGACTAAAAGTAATACAACATGTAAAGTTCTAACTTGCTACCCCAAGGATCAGCATTTAACATGGTTCGTAAATCGCAGTTTATTGTTATAGCAGTATGTAAAGTTTGTAGAAAGTACTTGCCTCTAGCAAAACAAAGCAAAGCAAGCTGCGATAAAAGTGCTATAGATGTCTGGTAACTCGTCACTGTAGAAATAAATACATAAACTTAGTTTTTACACTAAGCTAAAACACTAAGACACTAATTGGTACAACACGACTTGTGACTGGGCACCTAGCCAAAATGATGACTTAGCATAGGAGACCAATGTGGGGTGACACACTACTTTAACTAACTTTCTAGGGTCTTTACACTAGTGAGGGGTGAGGTTCAATACGATTAAAACTCAAAATAACACAAAAAGTTGCAAGTCGTAATTATTCAATAAATAAATTAAATGAACATTTATGTTCCAATAATTTTTGAGATAGACAAAAAGCTTAATTTTACATAAAATAAAGTACCAAAATGATCCTTGTTAATTATAGAAATTTATTATAATTTTTCTGGAATTTATTAACCAGTACAAGTATTTTATAAAAATCAGTTTTCCTAAGTACACAGAAAATGAGTTCTGGTTTCATATGCCAAGATAGTGGCAAAACTATAAATTAAATACTATAAAAATTATACTAAATTAGCTAAATTAACATAGTATCTAAATACTATTTTTCCAAAATTTTAACAGCAATTAAAGTATTTTTAGAAATTCAAAAACAGCATTGCACACAATCTGAAATTAAATAATTAATTATCTGCGTATTTTGTCCATGTACATAATTTGAACCAAAGTTCAAATACAGGACCCAAGGCCATGAATCAAGTCCAATATGACTTGTACAGGTCTTGAATGTATGAAAACACATTTGGGCCCAAAAATCCATGCTAGGCTTGGACACCAAATGGTTGCAGTAATTTAAATACACAAAAAAATACAAAGTCATACAAATACATAATAAATACTAATATTTTAATAGGGTAAAATTATATATAATGGTCATATAGATATGACAAGTATATTTTCATAAAAATAATTTACACTAGGTATAGTAAAATACATATATAAAATGTATAACTACAATATTTATATTTACATAAAAATATATATATATTTACATAATGGATATATACATACATATGTTAAAAATATATATATATATATATATATATATATATATATATATATATATATATATAAGAAATACTTAACTATAAAGTATATATATATATACACAAATATTGTATACATATATATAATAGTATATATAATAATATATATACACATGAACATATATACATATACATATATGTACATAAATACATATATATACATATATATACATACATATTATAATAAAGTACTAAATATAATATATATATATATATATATATATATATATATATATATATATATATATATATATATAATACAGTATATATAATAATACATATATATATACAAATACATGTATATACATATATATATATAAATATATATATATAAATAACAAAAAAAAGAAAAAGAAAAAAAAACAGAAACAACAAAGGGGGGCTCGAACTCGGGCCACTGAGCCGAGTTCTCAGACTCAGTCGGGCTGGCCAGGGGGTCAGCCCGCGGCTCGTGTTAGAGTTAGGGTTTTAGTTTAATTTATTATAGGTTTTAAGTTATATATTAAAACCCGATAAATCGATCTTGTGTCCTGACAGTTAAGGACACAAGAGTCTACGTGTCTGTGCTAAACACGACACGTACGGGCCTAGTCTCGCGTGTCCAGCCTTACCCTCGTGTTCGTCAGGACACGACGAACCCCAAACGTGCACACGAGACACGTACGACACGTTTCGACACTTGCCACTTACGTGTCCGGCGAGTCGGGGGAGTTTCGAACGCACTGGACGGCGGAGGAAGCATCGGCGAGGCGGCGCTTGGGTGGCGCTGGGCGTAGCTCGTCGGGGCGAACACGTCGGTGGTGGTTGGGGACGGTGACGTTCGTCGATGAGGCTGGACGAAGGCTCGCCGGAGTTAGGGTTTGGGGCTTAGGGTTTTGGAGAAGAATTAGGGTTGCGGTGGCTGTGGTTGGGTCGTAGTAGTGGTGGTCGGTCGAGGGGAGTGTGGGGGTTATTTATAGGGGGTCGTAGTCGGTCGGAGGGCGTCACGCTGGCCGGAAATGGCAGAGAAAAGTGAGTCGACGGTCGTCATCGGCGTGGCAGTCGTCGGAGGTGGGTAGATTAGGATTTACAATTAGGCCCCCGTAGTTTAGGAAATTGCACACAGGCCCTATCAGTATCTAAATGCAAATATAAAATTTGCATTCCACATTAAAAATAATTACAAATTACAAAATGACTTCTAAACAATTCAATAAATTACAAACAGATATTAAAACAATTTAATAAATTGCATAACTATATTAAAACAATTCTAAAAATTACATAATGACATTAAAACATTTAAATTAATTATAAATAATATTTGTGTATTTTAAACTCATTTAAAAATCATTTTTAAATTCTAGAAAAATTCCTAAAAATCCTAACTAATATTTTAAGGCTAAAAATGATATTAATAATTAATTAACACTAATTAAATAAATTTTGAAAAACAGGGGCTCACAGGCAGTAAGCTGTATCCACTTGCCGGTAATCTCAACAACACAATATATATGTCACAACTTCTAAAATGTCCAACAAAAGGTTTCATCTGATACATCTGATAATATAAATTGTCTTAAAATTCAAACATAAAAATAGCAAAGAAATGTCAACAACTAGAAAGTTGGTTCATCAGCCCCGAGATCAACATCGTCCGATTGGGACTCTGGCAGCACAGCTGGATAAAGCTCAGGATCATAATAGCTATTAATCAAAAGCTCAGCATGTAAAATCCCTAAATTTCTACTATATTTTTAGTACTGATTTTTTTTTTGTATTATACATCGCATAGTCGTATTGTACGTCGCGCGGGAATTTACGTTTTTCGTATTTACTCGTCGAGTGCGAATGTGTGCGAGGTACATATTTTTAGAAAAATAATTTTTATTTTATTATCGGTGATGGTTTCAAAATATATATCTAATAATTGTTAGCCCAATGATTATATCATGTTTTTGAATATGGCTAATCAATTAAGTTTAACATAATAATGTCACTAATATTCATGTAATCACTATCATGTTGCTACTTAAACTTAGCATTGTCATAATGTTAGAATTGTCCCACTGTTCTACATCATATGTTTGTATCATAATGCATCATACTGCTTTGTTCTTCTAACATGTATTTATAGACATGCAGTAAGCATGGTCAAACATGATCAAACCCGAGGATGGAACCGCTTTGATACCAACTTGTCATGCCCCGATCCAGAAAATCGCTCGTCTCCGCTAGATTTCACCCGAATCATCGTCCTCGCTGGGGCGTGATACCGCACGAGCCTGGGGTTGCGCTCATGCAAGGCAAGATAACAGGTTCTCATAATTCTCACTCTTAAATTGATAACATAAGCAGCGAAAGAAAACAAAGTATAACATAAGAATCTCTTTTATTGATAACAAACTGAAGATTACAGAGGCTCTGAATAGCCCAACATATTATGCCAATTTGCTACAACGCTCATGATCTCTCTAGCTCATAAAGGATTACATTGTTCCATACATTATGCCTCTTTATAGCCACCAAGTAGTCTTCGGCCAAACATCTCCATGTCGCAAGTCCGAACGCCTATGCGGTAGCTTCTTTGAACGCCAAGGACTCCATGCCTCGGTGCGTCCAAGCCAAGCCTCGCCCCGAGCTGATCATAACCTGAACCTGCATATAAACTAGTGGGGGATTAGTGCTTTCGTCCTCGCTTCGCACTGATCAAGACCCGCTCGCACCTAAACCAAACACTAAATATATTTAGTGAAACATGCATCTTAATTTGTGATCTTTCTATTTAGCCTTAGGATCAGTTTCATGGCAATATTCATGCATAGCAACTTATCATAAATGTGTCCGATACCGTGTCCCTACGGCAGATACAGTTAACCATAATATGAATATAAACATAGTGAACGTGCTCGTCTCCGTCCCATATTGCCTAGCCTGCAAGGGTTAGAACTTTACATAAGAAATCATACAACTCACGCAACATTCCAGTCATAAACTTAGACAATGCATAAGGGTCGCAGGTCCTGCACCTGCACCCAACTCTCATCTCAGCCTACCGGTCCTATCTATATGAAGGTCACGATATTTCGCACCGTAATGGACTTGGCATCTCTTATGTGTAAGCCTATGATCGCTTCGATACGGGTTGCTAGCCCAATATCCGAAGGATCCCAAACTTACTGATATCATAGCTTATCACAACACTGGACGGTCGCAATCCGTCCTAATGATGTGGACCATAAATACCATACATAATTCCCTCCTAGGCCGAACGGTCCCGGTGCCCCGGTCGTAACCGTCCGAGGGAAGCCGCACCTATGCACGGGCCATCTATTATATATGAATGTATTGGTATGTATATATAAAATAGAGTATATGTGCGTATGCGTATATAAATATGTGTACGTGTATATAAATAAATATTAAGTAGGTGTATGGATATATAAATATATATATATTGGCGTATATGTGTGTATATAGAAATATAAATATATATGTGTATATACGTGCCTATGTGTATATATATATGTACATATATATATACATGAATATATATATAAGTATTAATATACATGAATATATATATATATATATATATATATATATATATATATATATATATATAATATATATATATATATATATATATATATATATATATATATATATATATATATATATATATATATATATATATAGAGCAATCAGAAGGCGTCTTCATACACGCCCACCTCCAGAAGTTCAGATCTCCTTCTTCTTCTTCTTCTTCGTTTTCCTCGTTAGTTCGTTAGAAAAATGAGGGAGTGCATCTCGATCAACATCGGCCAGGCCGGGATCCAGGTCGGGAATGCCTGCTGGGAGCTCTACTGCCTAGAGCACGGGATCCAGCCTGATGGCCAGATGCCGAGCGACAAGACTGTCGGCGACGGCGACGACGCTTTCAACACCTTCTTCAGCGAGACTGGTGCAGGAAAGCACGTCCCCCGTGCCGTCTTTGTCGATCTCGAGCCCACCGTTATCGACGAGGTGAGGACCGGCACGTACCGCCAGCTCTTCTACCCCGAGCAGCTCATCAGCGGCAAGGAGGACGCTGCCAACAACTTCGCCCACGGCCACTATACCATCGGCAAGGAGATTGTCGACCGCTGCCTCGATCGCATCAGGAAGCTCGCCGACAACTGCACTGGCCTCCAGGGCTTCCTCGTCTACAACGCCGTTGGCGGCGGCACTGGCTCCGGGCTTGGATCGCTGCTCCTCGAGCGCCTCTCCGTCGACTACGGCAAGAAGTCGAAGCTCGACTTCACGGTCTACCCCTCACCCCAGGTGTCCACCTCCGTCGTAGAGCCCTACAACAGCGTTCTCTCCACCCACTCCCTCCTGAAGCACACTGATGTGGCCGTCCTCCTTGACAACGAGGCAATCTATGATATCTGCAGGCGTTCTCTCGACATCGAGCGTCCGACCTACACTAACCTCAACCGTCTCGTGTCACAGGTTATTTTATCACTGACTGCCTCGCTCAGGTTCGACGGAGCCTTGAACGTGGATGTTACCGAGTTCCAGACCAACTTGGTTCCGTACCCGAGAATCCACTTCATGTTGTCCTCCTACGCCCCTGTCATCTCCGCGGAGAAGGCCTACCACGAGCAGCTCTCCGTCGCCGAGATCACCAACAGCGCCTTCGAGCCCTCCTCCACGATGGCCAAGTGCGACCCCCGCCACGGCAAGTACATGGCCTGCTGCCTGATGTACCGCGGCAACGTGGTGCCCAAGGACGTGAACGCCGCCGTCGCCACCATCAAGACCAAGTGTACCATCCAGTTCGTTGACTGGTGCCCGACCGGGTTCAAGTGCGGCATCAACTACCAGCCGCCGACCGTGGTCCCGGGGGGCGACCTCGCCAAGGTGCAGAGGGCCGTGTGCATGATCTCTAACTCGACCAGCGTCGCGGAGGTGTTCTCCCGCATCGACCACAAGTTTGACCTCATGTACGCGAAGCGAGCGTTCGTGCACTGGTATGTTGGGGAGGGTATGGAGGAAGGAGAGTTCTCGGAGGCCCTCGAGGATCTTGCGGCGCTGGAGAAGGACTACGAGGAGGTCGGGGCCGAATCTGCTGAGGGCGAGGAGGGAGACGAGGGCGAGGAGTACTGATGAGAGAGCTATGAGTTTTGCTTGCATCTCTTAAATGTGTGTTTGATGTTTGTGTGTTTGCAACTCTGCCTGTAGGCACTCCCTGTTGTCTAAGATTTGTGATGTGTTCAATGGATGTTACTACTTCTTACTAGTAACCTCTTTGTATCAAATATATATATATATATATATATATATATATATATATATATATATATATATATATGTAAGTATTAATTGCAAATGGAATAGAAAATAGAAAAGGAATTAGAAGGTGTTAGCTAACTCGTGAACAGTACAACTGTTCACTCAAGGCCGACCCACCTTAGCACCAATCACAGCCGGCCCCAAGTCTTCCCCAGCCAGAGAAGGCCGACCCCCCCTCTGTTCGGATAACTGAACAAAGCTCATCAGCCCAATTGACTTATCCCGAGCAGAAATAGCCCACCCCCCGATCCAAGTATATCAAACGCAAACCCGAGCCAATCCCGTTCACTGCGCAAACCGCGGAGTATAAGTAAATAACGAGAGAGAGAGAGTTTAACGCACGCAAACCCTAATCCCAAGTCTTCCGCCACCCCTCGGGACCTGGCGCCGCCGTGCGTCCGGTCTGGGCGCCACCGTGCATGGCGAGGCCGTGCGGGTACAGCGCGCTCGCGCGGGGGGAAGCGAATCGCGAAGCAGCAGCAGTTACACGGAGGTACAACTTCGTCGCGAGATATCTCCGCGCACAGTCGACCATTTCCTGAACCACTTCTTCAGGTATGAACCCCATATATCCACCTTCGATTTCGATCAATTAGTTTGATTTTAGGTGATCTATATTGCCAGAAAAATCAAACCCAAAAACCCGAAAAACCTGTTTAAAACAGAACATTAGTTCAGCCCAAACCCCCATGTTTGAAGATCGATTTTGATCGATCCAGTACAATATTAGAAAAACAAATTGAAGACACTTTGAGACAACATATAGGGCTTCACGACCCAATTCTTAGAACCCAATTATATCGACTACACACAGAGAAATCGGATCCCAAACTTTGACAAAAACCTGTTTTCAAAACTAGAAAATTGTTCCACACGACGTGCGTCCCGCCAAACCGGGCGACGTGGTCGTGCACCGTAGGCATCGAAAGCTGCGTAACAGCTTCATGGTCGTGTGGGCTTTGGCAAAATTTAAATTGGTTGCGTGTGTGCGACGAATTTGATACGTATCCGTCGAAATTCACCGTATCGACCTCTGTGCAAGTTTTCCAATTACTTTGTGCACGCTCATCGGATCGAGACAAAACTTGTGCCAACAGAACCATATCATTTTTCTGGTCCTGTATGCCAAGTTTGGTCCGATTCTGAGACCATTGATAAAATCATCGTTTTGCGGGCCCCACGGTTCCACTCAACGGGCGATTTGTGCACGGCCCGCCGGAATCCAACTCTGGACATACGGTTGGGTTCGTATCGAAAAACCAGATCCGTAGACATGTAGTTTGATGACTTTAGAGACCTTTGACTCTGGAACACTTTTCGGTGCAAAGCGGGTCCAACGCCGGATATCGTTTTTGCCCGAAATTACCGTTTTGCCCCTGTGTCCAGAATTGGACTTAAGGACAGGCAATCCTAGCTAATTTGACTATTTTGAGAATATTGGTAACGTTTATTTCAGCTTTCGGAGACAGTTGTGATGACTTGGACTTTCTGATTTGTGATTGGCGATATATTGTTGGTTCTCCGTGCAACCCCCAGGCAAGTATAACTTGCCAACTTGTACAGTATAATTTATCTGCATGTTCATCATCTCGCTGTGGTTCTTTCCTTACGTTCGTGATTGCTTTATTTCATGTCTAGTACACTTTTCCTGTTATAGTTTCACTTTACATGTTTCTAGTTGCCTGTGCATTCTTGTTCTTTCCTGTCATGATATTTCTATCTGTTACACTATGTTAGTCTCATACGTATTGCTTGATAGAGTCGTCTAGTCTCACACCACGATTTTCTCAACTTGATTATAACTTGACTTGACTTGACATGACTTGAGTGGGACTTGACTTTGACATTCTATAGATTATGAGTACTTACCTTGACTATGGTCTATAGGATTTTATACTAGGATTGGCTACTGTCTTGGTTGTGAGTACTTGCCTTGACTGCGATTGAGATACTATAGATTGTGAGTACTTGCCTTGACTGCAGTTTATAGCCAGCCATTTCTAGTATGGCATGCCAGTGTCTTAGGATCATTGTGTTTAGATCTTACGTCTTGGTTCACTTTGTCTCGTTAGATGTCCTTGATTGTTCCTTTCTTCTTGTATATTTTACTGTTACATATTGGCTTGTATATTATGTATCTTGCTAGTCCTCTGAGGACCTGATGATCTCTTCAGGTTTAGCGATTGCATGGAGTTAGTTAGTAGAGCGGGATGGTGGAGGATTACGATCTGTGATACAGGTATTTGTTTGTGTTATTTCTTTATTATCTTTTCATGCTTTATATTTTGTACCATAATATACTCTGCTTATTTATAGACTCATATCATTCTTGGAGTCTAATCGAACAATATGCTAATGGGCTGCAGACCATGACCCATACTTGTTCATTCTTGTTTATATGATTCATGTGGATTGAGATATAGTTTAGATTAGATATGATACCATGACCTTGACAGCTTATACGTACTCGAGTCGGGCTGGAGTCCGCTCGATACGTAGCTGGCTTGCTCACGAGCTCGCGTCCGAAAAAGCGGGTGCGGGTCGTGACACCATCCGAGTCCATTGCCCATGCAATACGCGCCATAGCATACCAATCGTACATTCCAACCAATCTCACGTTCCATAAACATAATCCATAATCTCTTTCTTAAGTCCCTTCGGCATTATGCCCCAACACATCCGTATTGATGCACGACGCCCAACAACTTTGACATCTCGTACTCATACTCAACGCGTTCCATTCATAGTTTTTCACATAACCATGGTTCCGTAGTTACTTAGTCATTTCGTAGATTTCGTGCACGAGGGAACGCTTAACGTCATAATCAATGTTCTAGACTTAGTGTTCACTGTTCTCGGAGCCGTACACGGGGTGCACATCTCGATATTGTCTTTCAATGTTCTACCACCACCGTCCTACCGCGACCCGTACACTTGATGCACGTCGCTTCAATTGTTCAATGTTCAATATTCTATCTTAATGTTTAACATATACTTAGACCCGTAACTGTCACGCTTCGACTCGTCGAATCGGTCGCCATCGCCTTGACTCGATATAAATCGATCCCCACGGGTCGGGACGTGATGCCGTGCAAGTCTTTAATGGACTTGCACAAGGCAAAGATGTGCAATAGGAAATTCCTCTTAACTCGACGCGTTAAAATTAAACAGTGCAGAGAGTTGAAGACATAGCATAGGAAGAAATTTACCTTTTCATTCATAAGCTTGCAAAGTATGTGCAAGGTCATTTTTACATTACATATGCCGTTGCGACTACATCTTTGAAACACAAAAGAAAAACTCTCGACAAGCTTGCCCTGAAATAATCCTTGTCGTTCCATACATTCATGCCCCTTTATACATTTGAACAAAGCCTTCAATCTGAGTTGGGCTTCAAAATACTTCAAAATAGGAGAGCTTCGTACCGCCTCCCGTTCTTCAGCTTCAGGTCTAGTCTCGAGCTCCCGCAGCGCGCTCGTTACCTGGGGAGTTGGGGGTTAGCACACTTGCTAGTGGATGGGACGAACCCACTCGTCTAAACCGACACTGCTTATTAAGGATTCTAGCATAGGAAGTGATCTTTCTATTTAGAACTATATGAATTGCATCTCATATCGAAGGCACATTTTAAAACGATAACGCAAAACCAATTTAAAGGCATTCTTACCACGCCCGTGCTCCTTTCCTGTACAAAATATACATGATACTTACCACCTGCACAAGACAATCGGTGAGCATGCAATCTATCCTATATGCGGCCATTGGTGATATCGACACCATAAAGGATGATTACATAGCCTTGCGACGCGCCCTCCAGTCCAGGTAGCGAGCCCAACTGGAGGTCTCACAATGCCTCGCGCCGAAGCACGATTTCTATAATTTCCTCCTAGGCCGATTCGGTCCCAGGGCCCCGGGGTACCGTCTCGAGGAAAGCTCACCTTGTACACAAGTCGTCTTTGACCATGCGAATGTATGAACAGTTTAATATGTATGAAGTAAATTGCATAGCGTAACCATTATCAAATCACATAATCATTCCTACACGTGCAAGGGTCCTTTCCTCCGAAACCGTACGTTCTGATTTAGCATCCCGTAGGCACCAAATTCTCCGAGGCATGATGTACCGCCACCAAGGTTTTCATCGTTGTGTTTTGCATGGCATGAAATATATTCTATCTCTTTCTTAGAACTTTATCTTTTCCCTACTTAGTGTGAACTTATAAATTCGGAGTTAACTTCTCTAGGTTGATATATTATCCCGAGCTCTTGATCTTAGTGGCAAGCATACATCCCGTTAGCATCATCGATTTGAACGTTGAACTTTAAAAATTTAGTTGGCGGGAAGGAGTAGAAAAGAAGGGGCCGAAGAACCACCCACCTAAGGAGATTGCGCCGAGAGTAGGAGAACGCTTCACGACGGTCAAGCGTCAGTTACACGAACTCCTGCAATGGCACGAGCATCGAATTAGAACCCTTCCTTCAATCCTTCCTTCGAAATTCCTAAAGACGCATTCAGAAATCGACGCGAAAGCACACTATCAAATCCACGCAACAATTCGTTCAGAAAGCCAAGAAAACCAATAAAACCAACGGCAGACGGGTTGCGTCGCTCTCTTTAGAGTTCCTTCGCCAAGACGCCGCCTACCGCATCTAGGACTTATTCCAACAGTAGTCAATCCATTAGTTGGAACGGTACTCATATCACTCGTCCAAATCGATTTTATTGATGCCATAGTTTTTGTATACCAAACTCGTCGCCGAGTCAGACTAGCCATCTATGTTCCCGACCATGTCTAACTTGGCACGAGCCTATTACATAGTGCTTCGCCCCAACGGGAGCGGGACACTGCATAATATACCACTAAGAAAAAGTTTCGTCCCGAAACTTAAGAACAAGGGTCTGACCTTCGTCGGCAAAAAGTGAAGGGTACTTCTCCTTCATCTCCGCCTCTAGTTCCCACGTCGACTCCTCGATGGAATGGTTGCGCCAGAGTACGCGAACCAAGGACATCGATCGGCTCCGCAGGATCTTTTTTTTACGGTCCAAAATTTGTACGGGCTCCTCCGAGTATGATAGAACGGCGCGTAGCTCCAACTGATCGAAACTAACCACATGACTTGGGTCATGCACGTACTTCCGAAGTTAGGAGACATGGAAGACGTCGTTCACTTCGGCCAGGGCAAGAGGTAGCGCGATCCGGTAAGCAACGGTCGCCACTCTTTCGAAGATCTCGAAGGGCCGTACGAATCTCGGACTCAGCTTGCCTTTTACCCCGAATCGCATGACTCCCCGCATCGGCGTCACCTTCAGAAACACATGGTCCCCAACTAAGAACTCTAACGGTCGTCGACGAGTATCTGCATAACTCTTTTGTCGACTCTGAGCAATACGGAGCCTATCTCGAATCATGCGGACCTTTTCGACGGCTTATTCGACTAGTTCTGGCCCGAGCACCTGTCAGTCCCCGACTTCGTCCCAGCAAATCGGAGATCGGTACTTCCTCCCGTAAAGTGCCTCGTAGGGAGCCATTTGGATGCTCGATTGATAACTGTTGTTGTATGCGAATTCCGCGAGCGGCAAGTGCATGTCCCAACTAGTCTTCAAATCTATCGCGCATAGACGTAGCATATCCTCCAGGATCTGATTCACTCTTTCTGTCTGGCCATCGGTTTGCGGGTGGTACGCGGAGCTAAGGTTCAACTTAGTGCCCAGCGCCGCCTGTAGACTCGTCCAGAAACGTGATAGGAATCGCCCGTCTCGGTCAGAAATAATTGTGGCAGGTACCCCGTGCAGTCTGACGATCTCGTCGAGATAAATCTGAGCTAACCGATCGACGCTCCATGATGCTTTAATAGCGATAAAATGAGCGAATTTGGTCAAACGATCGCCAATGACCCAAATCGCATCATTCTCCTACAACGTCTTCAGAAGACCTATGATGAAATCCATAGAGATGTCGTTCCACTTCCATACTGGGATGTCGAGGTTCTGTAGCTCTCCGTCTGGTCTTTGATGCTCGGCCTTCACCCGTTGACAAGCCATGCACTGTGACACAAACGTTGCTACGTCTTTCTTCATGCCGTGCCACCAAAAGGTCATGCGCAGGTCCTTATACATTTTGGTACTCCCGGGGTGTAACGAGTACTTCGCATAATGGGCCTCCGTCAGAATCTCCTTTTTAAGTTCAGCATGGTCCGGCACGCATATCCTCCCCTTCATCCGCGTCATTTTGCCCTCGTCCACTGCAAAGTCGGTCGCCTTTCCCATCGAAATCAGCTCGCGCATCTTCTTCAGGAATGGGTCGTCCTTCTGTGCAGTCTTTATTTTGTTGTGCAAGCTCGACTCAAGGTGCAATTGGGCCAATCGTGCTCCACGGTAACATATTCGGAGTTCGATACCCATCTCTGCCAAGTCTCGCTGTATGTTACGGTTGATAGATAAGCACCCTGCAAATATTCTACTCAGAGCGTCCGCTACGACGTTACCCTTACCCGATGTGTACTCGATAGTCAAATCATAGTCTTTAATGAGTTCGAGCCAACGCCGCTGCCGTAAGTTCAGGTCCCGTTGAGTGAAGATGTACTTGAGGCTCTTATGGTCCGTATAGATTCTACAAGCTACACCATAAAGATAGTGCCGCCATAGCTTCAACGCGAACACAATGGCGGCTAACTCCAGATCATGCGTAGGATAATTTTTTTCGTGTTGCTTCAATTGTCTCGAAGCAAACGAAATTACCTTATCCCTTTGCATAAGCACGCATCCCAAACCCCGTCCGCGATGCATCACTAAATATTTGAAACCCTTCCGGCCCGTCTGGAAGTGCAAGGATCGGCGCTGAGATGAGCCGTTTCTTCAACTCTTGGAAGCTCGATTCGCAGGAGTCATTCCACTCGAACGCGACTCCCTTCTGGGTGAGGCGAGTCAGAGGCGACACAATTTTGGCAAAATCTTTCACGAATCTGCGGTAGTAGCCCGCCAAGCCGAGGAAACTTCGGATGTCGCATGCTGAGGTAGGCCGCTTCCATTCGACTATTGCTTCAATCTTCTTTGGGTCCACCGTGACGCCTTCAGCTGAGACAACATGCCCAAGGAACGTCACGCTGTTCATCCAGAACTCGCACTTACTTAGCTTGGCATAGAGTTGGTGTTCACGCAGAGTCTGTAGCACCGTCTTCAAGTGTTCCACGTGCTCGTCCTTGCTCTTCGAATATATAAGGATGTCATCGATGAATACGACGACAAATTTGTCTATGAATGGTCGGAACACCCAGTTCATTAGATCCATGAACGCGGGCAGGAGCGTTGGTCAAGCCGAAGGGCATGACCAAAAATTCGTAGTGACCATATCAAGTTCGGAAGGCGGACTTCGGCACGTCCTCGGACTTGATCTTCAATTGATGATAGCCTGAGCGAAGATCAATCTTGGAAAATACCGTCGCTCCTTGCAGCTGGTCAAACAAATCGTCTATCCTCGGTAACGGGTACTTGTTTCGTACCGTGGCTTTGTTGAGTTCCCGATAATCGATGCACAGCCGCATCGATCCATCCTTCTTTCTCACAAACAACACTGGGGCACCCCACGGGGAGACACTAGGGCGAATATATCCGCGGTCTAGTAACTCTTGTAGTTGTGCTTTCAGTTCCTTCAGCTCTGCCGGCGCCATTCGATAAGGTGCTTTGGATATCAGTCGGGTGTCCGGGAAGGTGTCGATGCTGAATTCTATCTCTCGGTCCGGCGGCATCCATGGCAACTCGTCTGGGAACACATCAGGAAATTCTGCCACGACTTCAGTCTGGGCCATGCTTGCAATCTCCGTTCTCGTGTCTCGAACTGATGCTAGGTACCCGCTGCACCCAGAATACAACATACGCCTTGCCGAAATCGCCGATATCATCATTGCCGACTTTGATGCTGCTCCGCACGAATAGGAGAACTCGGTTTCGCCGGGAAGGCGGAACACAACTCTCTTCTCCGCGCACTCGATCGTTGCTTGGCATGCACCCAACCAATCCATGTCGAGGATTATATCGTACTCCTTGACGTCGAGGACGATAACTTCCAAGAATAGATTCCTTCCTCCGATGCATATGTAACCATCCCTACAAATTTTAGTGGCAGACATATCTACTTCCGATGGAGTGCTAACGCTAAGATTCATATCTAAAAGTTGCATAGGTAGTTGATTCTCTTTTACAAAGTCGGCAGATATGAAACTATGCGTAGCACCCGAATCGAATAATACTCTAGCAGGCATATTTTTATAGAGTAGTATACCTGCCACGACAGTGTCGGACGCATAGGCTTCGTCCCGAGTCAGTGCGTAGACTCGGCCTTGCGCCCTTTGGCGATTTTGTGGGTTCACGGGCACCGCGTTTGCGCCATGGGCGGGAGGCACCTTGTTCTGGTTCTGGACGTCCCTTGGTGGATGTTGGTTCGCCCTTCCTGTCACGACCTGCACCCGCTTTTCGGACGCGAGTACGTGAGCAAGCCAGCTACGTATCGAACGGACTCCAGCCCGACTCGAATACGTAAACGCTGTCAAGGCTATGGTATACTACCAAATCATGGCAAACAAATCTATATCTCAATCCACAATAAGTATACGAAACATGAATGAATACTATGGGACGTGGTCTGCAGCCCACTAGCATATATGTCCGATTAGACTCTAAGAAATGATATGAGTCTATAAATGTAACTAACAAGAAAAGAATATCATGATAAGGAACATAAGGCACGAGCGGACAATAAACATGATACGATACCTGAATCCTGCAAGAATTATAAATCCTCTGCCATTCAGAACTACTAGCTAACTCCACGCAATCGCTAAACCTGAGGAGATCACAGGTCCTCAGAGGACATAGCAAGTGTCACTCCCCGTTCCCAGAATGCGTAGTCTTATTCATGTACAACTCATGTGTATTTATTTTAGTATTTATCATGTATTACCCTGTATTTAAATTCCTTTAATTCATGTTAATTAAGTTTCTGTTAATTAATTATCTGCTCTTTAATTCTTATGTTAATTTATTTCCTGTAATTAATTTTTCGTAATTTATTTCTGCATTTTATTTCCTGCAATTTACTTCTCTGCTTTAGTTTTATTTTCGGTTGGATGAGCCCCTTAAACCCGACCCATTAAGAACCCGACCCATTAAGAACCCGGCCCCAACTCCCACCTACCACCCCCTTTGCTACTTAAAGTTACCCTCTCCCTTCTCTCTCCTCATTCACTCCTTCTTTACCATTACTTCTTCTTCTTCCTTTCATTACTCTCTCCACCTACCAACTAGGCAAGTACATCTTGCTCTACATGAGGACCATATTTTATGGTTCAATATTCTTCCTCTCATGATTCTAAGAGAGTTTAGTGCTTAGTATTTTTGATTTCATTGGTTCATTTCTTGTAGATCTAAGTTATTGTATTTTCGGTTGTCTATGGGTTTTGATCTAGCAAACTCCTTTGTTCTCAAGATTTGATGGTTCCATGTCGTAGAGCAGTTCATCCTACCCAATTTTGACCTTTGGAAAGTTGGATTCGGACTTATTTTGACCAAGTTATGGAATTTTGAAGCCTTGGGGTACAACCATAGAGTTCTTACTGTTTGGAGAAGACAGTGAGCAGTGTATGCTAGCTTTTTAGCTGCGTCACTGAGCTGTGCGCGCTCTTTAGCGCAGCATGGAATCCATACGCTGCCTTTTTAGGAAGCGTGTGTCTTGCATACGCTGCCTTTTGGAAGCGTGTGTCGTATGGAGTCCATACGCTACCTTTTGGAAGCGTATGACGTACATACGCTGACTTGGATGGTCAGGAGTCGTATGGAGTCCATACGCTACCTTTTGGGAGTGTATGACTTGCATACGCTGACTTGGATGGTCAGGAGTCGTATGGAGTCCATACGCTACCTTTTGGGAGCGTATGACTTGCATACGCTGACTTGGATAGTAAGGAGTCGTATGGAGTTCATACGCTGCCTTTTGGAAGCGTATGACTTCCATACGCTAGCTTGGCTTGAGCGTAGCTTGACCTGGGCGTACGCTGGCTTGAGCGTAGCTTGACCTGAGCGTACGCTGACATAAGCGTAGGCTGACATGAGAGTAGTCTGCTTACCCTGGATCTTCTATAGCCCTGTATATTGATATCTTATTAGATATTTAACGTCCATTTTATATCCTTACGCCTTTTTGCATAAACTTGATATAATCATAATATGTTGATATTTCTGTTAAATATAGATTATTACGTGGGATGTACCATGTGTCATGAATTGAGTTATAGATACCCGGATTGACTAGAATTAAAACCCTGAGAGTTGTAGACTCGACCCCACTGAATGCTAGTTGACTTTCATGCCTTGCCACCATTGATAATGATTGTGATCTTGACTAAATTGATTATGCGTTCCTAATTGGAACTAAGAGACTGGCTAGTCGTCTTATTGAATGAAATGAATGAGACACGTTCATGTTATGAACTATTGTACTCGACTGGCTGATCCCGAATATTGACATACATGCACATGCAGGCTTCAATCTATTTATTTATTTATTTAGTTATTTTTTTACAAAAGAAGCATGTGTACTTTATGGTCAAGGCATGATCACCGTGGATAGATTTGATTGTTGTATTACGCTATGTAAGACCTGCAACCTAACCCCACTGGTATCGTTGTAGAGTTGGGCATATCGTACCCCGTACGAAAGTACTCATTTGAATGACCATGATCCACGGCATGGGATTTCACTCAACGTAGAGACTATTAAGTTAAATAAAATAATGATTGCATGGAGAGAATGGATTCCCGAATTCTTATATGGCAGCCCCCTTGGGACGAGTAGTACCCGACGGGCCGGCTGGTTCCCACAGATACTGTAAATCTGCCACACGGGCAGGGAACAGTATCTGCTTTTATTATGATTGTATATTGTATATTGACGGGCGCCCTGCTAGGACTCGTCTAATTCATGCATGGGCCAATTGATTGACTGGATAGACTAGCCTTGCTTGCACATAGTAAGAACTGAGGAATCCCTAATTGCATTATTCCAGGATAACTTGGGACTCATAATAGCATGCCGTAGGAGTTGATTGGCCGTTCAAGAAGATTTGTTTGTGCACTGTACTCCGTTACCTAACTGGGATGATCAGAATGTCAGGACATGACGGGCCAACTTCTGTCCTTGTTTGGTTGGGAGGTTGGTTCGAAGTGTCTTGATGTGATATGAGTTCTAGTAGCAAGCAGAGATCTATTATTATATTCTCTTACTTACTGGTTTTAGTTCTCATGTCGTGCTCCCTTGTGGTACTTGCTATTAGAGGTCTAACCTCTCTGATTTTGCGTGGCCAGATTTAGAGCCAGTCCCCGAGGATCCAGCTTACTTCTACCCCCAAGATGGTCAACACTAGAGGGATGATCGCAGGAGGACTCGAGTGGGTTCCTTAACTTCACCACTCGTTTTGTTATCTACTTTATACTTTGCCGTTTGGCACCGACATGTTAGTCGGATTATCTTGTACTTACTTTTTACATAATTGTAACTAAAGTCAGGCTGCAGCTGATAACAATTGTGTATACTTTTGCTACATCAGTCTGGCAATGTTTTGTAAAGCCAGATATCAAGAACATTTTGACTGAGCGTTTGGGACGCCTTACTGCTTTATCTCACATGTTCTATATTTCTGTTTCTTGTTTGAATGATTGAGACAATAGATGTGTAATGACCATAGTAAGACTTTTATGTAGTATGCACCCCCTCGTCTGGTTAGACAACATGATCGTATTATACGGTATTCTTCTACCCGTAATACGTAGCTGGCTGAGTCACTCCCCCGCTCTCCAGTATTCTGGTTCTGGGGCGTGACAGCAAGATACATAATATACATGCCTATCTAACAGTTTTATCATGCGGAAGAAAATAAACTAGAAGAAACAGGAACTCGATAATGACTACGAACACGACACAAACTCGAACCCACGAACACCAGAACAACTACGTATAAATGAACTGCCGGATGAACGATAATCACGAGATCAATGGAAGAAACCAAACCCTCATCCCGAGTGTGGACTCACGGGTTTGAACTAAACACTAACCCTCGTCCCGAGTGTGGACTCTCTGGTTAGTACTAACCCTCGTCCCGAGTGTGGACTCTCTGGTTAGTTCACGACAAGGCACCCTCGTCCCGAGTGTGGATTCTCTGGTGCAAATACTACATCCTCGTCCCGTGTGGGGACTCTCTGATGTAAACACCCTCGTCCCGAGCGTGGACTCTCTGGTGCAAGTCAAGTCAAGTCAAGTCTACACCCTCGTCCCGAGCGTGGACTCTCTGGTGCAAATAATCGACATCCTAGTCCCTAGCGTTGACTCACGGATGTAAACAGATCAAGAAAAACACCCTCGTCCCGAGTGTGGACTCTCTGGTGCCAAGGAAACAATGTCAAGGATTTAGCAGTTCACTTACACGTACTCGTTCTATGACATGACTCAAGCAAGGTACTGACGAGAACTCCAAATGTGAAACACAAGGCCAAAACATGAACATGGCTATAAACAATAAAAATAACTCCACAAAAAATAACACGAAAAGCACATGTCCATAAACAATCAAATGACTGAAAAATGAAAGAAAATGCATGTAAGTAAAACTAGAGGAAGGCAAGGTATACTTGCCTGGTAGCAGCGCGAAGAACCAATAAAATACCGTCAACTGGTAAGCCATATAGTCCAAGTCATCACAACTGTCTCCGAAAGCTGAAACAAATATTACCAACATTCTCAGAATAGTCAAATTAGCTAGGATTGCCTATCCTTAAGTCCAATTCTGGACACAGGGGCAAAACGGTAATTTCGGGCAAAAATAATGTCCGCCGTTGGACCCGCTTTGCACCGAAAAGCGTGCCAGGGTTAATGGTCTCTAAAGTCATCAAACTATATGTCTACGGATCCGGTTTTCCGATACGAACCCAACCGTATGTCCAAAGTTGGATTTCGGCGGGCCGTGCACAAAATCACCCGTTGAGTGGGACCGTGGGGCCCACAAAACGGCGTTCCGATTCAACTGTCTCAGAATCGGACCAAACTTGGCATGCAGGACCAGAAAAATGATACGGTCCCGTTGGCGTAAGTTTCGTCTCGATCTGACGAGAGTGCACAAAGTAATTGAGAAATTTGCACAGAGGTCGATACGGAAAATTTTGACGGATACGCATCAAATTCGTCGCGCACACGCGACCAATTTGAATTCCGTCAAAGCCCACACGACCACGAAGCCGTTACGCAGCTTTCGATGCTTTCGGTTTGCGACCACGTCGTCCGGATTGGCGGGACGCACGTCGTATCGAGCGATTTTCTAATTTTTTATATTTTTGAAAACAGGTTTTTCTCAATTTTCTAGATCCGTTTTCTCGGTGTACAGTGGACAAAATCAGAAACTACAAAAAGGGGTTTGAAGTCTTATAGGTTGTCTATGGGTGACTTTAAATAGTTTTCTAAAATTCTTAATATACAGTTCATAAAACACTGTCCAAGTCGGGTTCTTGGAACGGGTTCTGTCCTATTTTTGGTCAGGTTTTTCATCGACTTTGGGTCGATTTCTCGGGCAATCCAGTTCGTCTAAATTAAATCTAAATGAAGGCAAATGAAGGTGTAGGGTTAAGTCGCAACTTGGCCTGGTTTTCTCAGTTAGGACGTCACTATGGCTCGGACTTCCCTACCATGGCTAATACACTAGTCAAAGCATGCCACTGCACTATCCGTGCCATGTTTCCTAGTCGTCTTGTACTTCAAAATTCTACCATGGCTAAAGTCATCTACCGAAATAATTAACTAAATAATTATTTATAAAATCATCAAATCACCATTTAAATAAAATAAAAAAAATATTTTCAAGAATTTTCGGGAAGGGAAGCTACAAATCTACCCACCTTAAAAATAATTTCGTCCTCGAAATTCCAATTCATGACTATTCCTTAAAATTCCAGTCTACTATTACCTTAATCTCCTCAATTTTAATTTTTCAAAATATTTTGTAAAATTCTTTTGTCATTTCATCACTTCGAATACTTGAGAACTTCTACCCACCTTTGGTCACACTACTTTTCAAAATACGGTCACTAAGGTCTTATGATCTTCCAACTAGTTGCTAATAATTCTACCAACAGGTATCTAGGGCTTGTGGCATCTATACTCCCTAATATCTATAAACAATCCAACTCAATAATCATACAATATTATACTATAATTTAAGAAATTCTGATGAATCCTAGATAGCACGATCGTTCGTCACTTCGAAATAAAAAGGGACGGGAATCAATGGTATGGAAAGTAAGAAAGTATAATCGAGAGCAATTATGGAGTTTTCAAGAACGTAGAGAATTTTTAGGAGAATTTTCAAGGCAGTGTGGATTGAGATTTCTAAGGGTTTAGTCATATTCGCAGGCTCGTACCAGTACAGTTACGTAACCGGTACGATATGCTCTGACCTGCATGGGCCACCAAACTTCCCATGCGACAATCTACTGCCTTGTGACCTAGCTGGCCACACTTGAAGCATCCCCCTCGGCAATCGACCGTCAGATGTCCCATCTTGCCGCAGCGATGGCACTGTACGCCTGGGTGAGGCCCCCGATACTCGGACGTGTTCTGGCGCTTTGGCGCACCAGATCCTCCCGCGTCGTGAGGACGCTTGTTGAAGTTGTTGCGGATGCTTGATCCGCCCTTCTGCGACGCTCGACCGAAGATCCGCTCACTATCAAGGGTGGCGATATATGATTCCCTGTACGTCTGGCATCTTTGGTTCATGACATCCCGACGCAAATCCTTATTCAGGCCTTGCTGGAAGCACTCGTACCACGCCTCCGTGTTCGACAGAAAGGCCCCGGTAAACTTTGCAAGCTTCGCATCGTAGTCTTCAACGGACAAGTTTTCTTGCTTCAAGGACATGAATTCCTCTTCCTTTTGTCGACGAAGGGCACGAGGGATGTATTGCTCGAGAAAGGCCAGTTTGAACGTCTCCCACGAGATCTTGGCATTGGGGTTGGCCTCTTTGAGTTCCTATTTCTTCGCCTCCCACCAGTTGTAGGCCCTCAAGTTGAGCTGTAACGCTGCGCACCCGACTTTCTTGGACCCCTTGATGTTGAAAAGAGTGAACAGACTCTCAATCTTCACTAGCACCCCATGACTTCGTCAGGCTCTGCTCGACCGTTGAATTCAGGTGGGTTCATTTTCTTGAACTTGGTCATCTTGAGCAGGGAGGAGGAAGACACATGTTTTGTCTTTACGGGTTGCACTTCTTCCGCGGACATGACGGTCGTCGAGTTCTGTTGCGTCGCTATGGTGCTCACGATCCGGGTCAGGGCCTCCATTTGCTTTTATTGGGCGCTGACTTGGGCCTGGATCTGTTCCTGCAGCTGTCGTTGCTGCGTCTCTGACTGGCGTTGTTGGAGTTCCATGAGGCGTAGTAGTCGCTCCATGGCAGATTCGCTAGGCATCGCGCCTTCGGTGCTATCCGTGCTAATCAATGTGACGTTGACAGCAGGGACACCCAGTCCTTTTGGCATACCTACAAAATTGAGCAAACTCGTTAGTATTCTCAAAATATCTACGGACTTATATGTATGGAACGATTATTTCAGGCCGCATATGTCGAAAAGGATAGTTTTTGAAAAATCGCAACGGCATCATCTAAAAAAAAGTATTTTGAAAGGTCCGAGGTGTGAACCATGCTCTGATACCAACTTGTCACGCCCCGACTCGCCGAATCGGTCGCCATCGCCTTGACTCGATATAAATCGATCCCCACGGGTCGGGACGTGATGCCGTGCAAGTCTTTAATGGACTTGCACAAGGCAAGGATGTGCAATTGGAAATTCCTCTTAACTCGACGCGTTGAAATTAAACAGTGCAGAGAGTTGAAGACATGGCATAGGAAGAAATTTAGCTTTTCATTCATAAACTTGTAAAGTATGTACAAGGTCATTTTTATATTACATATGTCGTTGCGACTACATCTTTGAAACACAAAAAAAAAACTCTCGACAAGCTTGCCCTGAAATAATCCTTGTCGTTCCATACATTCATGCCCCTTTATACATTTGAACAAAGCCTTCGATCTGAGTTGGGCTTCAAAATACTTTAAAATAGGAGAGCTTCGTGCCGCCTCCCGTTCTTCAGCTTCAGGTCTAGTCTCGAGCTCCCGTAGCGCGCTCGTTACCTGGGGAGTTGGGGGTTAGCACACTTGCTAGTGGATGGGACGAACCCACTCGTCTAAACCGACACTGCTTATTAAGGATTCTAGCATACGAAGTGATCTTTCTATTTAGAACTATATGAATTGCATCTCATATCGAAGGCACATTTTAAAACGATAACGCAAAACCAATTTAAAGGCATTCTTACCACGGTCGTGCTCCTTTTCTGCACAAAATATACATGATACTCACCACCTGCACAAGATAATAGGTGAGCATACAATCTATCCTATATACGGTCATTGGTAATATTGACACCATGAAGGACGATTACGTAGCCTTGCGACGCGCCCTCCAGTCCAGGTAGCGAGCCCAACTGGAGGTCTCGCAATGCCTCGTGTCGAAGCACGATTTCCATAATTTCCTCCTAGGCCGATTCGGTCCCAGGGCCCCGGGTACCGTCTCGAGGAAAGCTCACCTTGTGTACAAGTCGTCCTTGACCATGCGAATGTATGAACAGTTTAATATGTATGAAGTAAATTGCATAGCGTAACCATTATCAAATCACATAATCATTCCTACTCGTGCAAGGGTCCTTTCCCCCGAAACCGTACGTTCTGATTTAGCATTCCGTAGGCACCAAATTCTCCGAGGCATGATGTACCGCCACCAAGGTTTTCATCGTTGTATTTTACATGGCATGAAATATATTCTGTCTCTTTCTTAGAACTTTATCTTTTCCCTACTTAGTGTGAACTTATAAATTCGGAGTTAACTTCTCTAGGTTGATATATTATCCCGAGCTCTTGATCTTAGTGGCAAGCATACATCCCGTTAGCATCATCGATTTGAACGTTGAACTTTAAGAATTTAGTTGGCGAAAAGGAGTAGAAAAGAAGGGGCCGAAGAACCACCCACCTAAGGAGATTGTGTCGAGAGTAGGAGAACGCTTCACGACAGTCAAGCGTCAGTTACACGAACTCCTACAATGGCACGAGCATCGAATTAGAACCCTTCCTTCGAAATTCCCAAAGACGCATTCAGAAATCGACGCGAAAGCACACTATCAAATCCACGCAACAATTCGTTCAGAAAGCCAAAAAAACCAATAAAACCAACGGCAGACGGGTTGCGTCGCTCTCTTTAGAGTTCCTTCGCCAAGATGCCGCCTACCGCATCTAGGACTTATTCCAACAGTAGTCGATCCATTAGTTGGAACGGTACTCATATCACTCGTCCAAATCGATTTTATTGATGCCATGGTTTTTGTATACCAAACTCGTCGCCGAGTCAGACTAGCCATCTATGTTCCCGACCATGTCTAACTTGGCACGAGCCTATTACATAGTGCTTTGCCCCAAAGGGAGCGGGGCACTACAGTAACCGCCCGAGCCACGCTCGCTAACTCAATAGCTACTTACGCATACAATGATATATTTTATTAGACGTGAAGGAATAGGGAGAGAGAGTCAAGAACCCGCCCACCTTAAGTCGATACGCCTCGTCGTTTCGCCGAGCTGAAGCGGCTCGATTCCATAACTTGGTTGCATAGCTAACTCTCAGACTTAGCCATTCCTTTGAACTACTCGGTTGATTTTGTCTATCGTGTCCATGCCACAATCCGTTGCAAGACCACGATTTGGTTTCGCGGACACTTCATTGAATAAGGCAAAATGCCGACCTCTTATCGTCCAGCGTAAAAGCATAGCCTGCATACCAGATCAACTAAAATCAGCACTTGCTCGAACGGGACTTATCTTTTGCATCGATTCGATTCATAGATCTCAATCGACTCAAAGCTTACCTTTGGCCAACGTAACTCTTGTATCGATTCGCGTCGATACTTCATCGGGTCAACGCAACTCTTCGAGTCAACGACTCATCATAATGTACCGTGCGGAGCGGGGCATTACACCACCCCCCCTCTGCCTCCCTCACCGGCCCCGACCACTCTCCTTCCTTCCTCGCCGGCGAGCGCACCCCATCCTCCTCCTCGCCGGCGAACACAGCCCAAACAGCCGAGGAAGGACGGGAGAGAGGGATAAAATTATCATTTGGGGACAAAATGAGCATATTTCATACTTTTAAGAATTTTAAGAGCATGAGGTCTTTTAGTACAAAAAGCGAGAATATAACGAGGGGTTTTTTGCAATTTACCCTACTCTTTTTTAGGGTACCCTTTTGGGTTTTCTAAGGGCACCACACATATTACTAGGGGCTATCCCAAAAATTTTGGAAAAAACTACAAGTTTGACATCAAAATTGTTTACTTGGGGCTAGCCCAAAGAATTATATAAATACCAACTTCATTTTATTTCACAACTCTTCTTCTCTTCCTCTACTCTTTTCTTCTCCTCAAAATTTCTAGGTCATAAAATTGTAAACCCTAACCCAAATTTTCTCCCAACCAAGCCATTGTGAAGATTTTGGGTGCAAATTTTAGTTATAGTGTCATCGACTTCTTCCGTTAATGGATATGTCATCTAATTAATATATTTGTAGACTTTCCAACAATAATTTCACATATAAATTATGATTTATATGTGTTTAATTTAGAAAAAAGGAACATAGAAGAACCCGGGTCATCGAATGTAGTAGACTCTCGTCCCGCTATGTCCGAAGAATATATTTTTGCTTCGGATGCACTCTTGGTAAGTAAATTTTAACATTCATGTCGGGTGAAATTCGGGGTTGTGACACACAGGACTGCTACTACTCTGGCAGTCCACCTCTAAATACAGGACTGCCAAAACTGCGGCAGTCCTTTAGACCAGAAGGACTGCCAGAGTGGTGGCAGTCCTGATTATTGTAAGGACTACCTTTCCCTCTGCAGTCCTACATTTTGGCAGCAATTTGCACATTTTTGGTGTTGTGTTATTTAGTTTTATTAACTTTAAGTTATATTGTAGGACTTATCATCTTCCGGTATCGAGGTAGCTGCTCCAATTGGCGTCGATGTAGACCATTTATTCTGGATCGATATGTGGTTTGAATTAAGCGAAGGTGCGCTAAATTGGTGCCGAAAAGTTGGACGGGCAAACAACATAGTTCTTGTGATATCTAGATCGGCCCGAAACCGTCCGGGACAACAAACTACGGTGGTTTCATGTGAACGAGGTGGTGTGTTCAAAAGCCATAAGAAAGATAGAGTTATCGACTGATACGTCTACGACTGAAATGAAGTTTTCATATTTTGTATATGGATGACCCATTTTGTAAACATTAAAGTATATCATTTTGAAATGTGAAGTCAAATATTTATTTTTTTAACTTTTTCCTATCTGCTATACGTGTGAAAAATCTATTTGTGTGCAATATGTGTCTATCTCTGTGCAAAATATATCAACAGCAATTATCCTCATAGTTTTGATCAGGACTACTAGACGACTGGCAGTCCTTATTCACATTAGGACTGCCAGTGGCCTGGCAGTCCTGATCAAAACTCACTCACAGTTAGTTTTGATCAGGACTGCCAGACCAATGGGAGTCCTTATTCACATTAGGACTGCCAGACCACTGGAAGTCCTATTCACATTAGGACTACCAGTGGCCTGACAGTCCTGATCAAAACTCATTCACAGTTAGTTTTGATCAGGACTGCCAGTCCTTATTCACATTAGGACTGCCAGTGGTCTGGCAGTCCTGATCAAAACTCACTGTGAGTGAGTTTTGATCAGGACTGTCAGATCACTGGCAGTCCTTATTCGACAGTGTCCACAAACATCCATGACATAACATCCAAATTCGACAGTGTTATCAACACAAATACAAACATCCAAAATACACCAAAAAAAACAAAACATAATGTAGCCAACAAGTTAAACATCAAAATTTAAACATCCATGTATCCAAAATACAAATTTCATAATACAAAACATAATCTAGCTGTTATCATGCCGGACAGGTCCCTGAGATTGACCAGAACCACCTCGTGCTAGAATTTGGCTGATAGGTACGTCGTCGTCGTCATCGGAAGAAGACGGAGGACTAGGAGTAGCTCGTTGCTTCGAACAAGTATGGGGGTGTCGTTGTTCTCGTTGTCGCTGCGGTTTCGAAAATTCTTATTGGTCTCTCAAGAGGACGAGGCCCCTCAGTACGTTCCCTGCGCAAGGATGCGGTAGGGGGTCGCTTTCTTTTGGGAGCGACCAGAGGACTGCAGGACAACATAGGGTTAGTATTATAGGGTTAGTATTAGTAAATAATGGATATAAATGAAAATAGACGGTTTTCCTTAAGGACTGGCATGTTCCTGGCAGTCCATCATTCTTTCAGGACTGCAAAAGAGATGGCAGTCATGTTTTATAAAAGGACTGCCAGGCTTACTGCAGTCCTGTTTTATAATAGGACTGCCTGGAACATGGCAGTCCACTTTGGCAGTAGGACTGCCCGTTCTTCGGCAGTCCTCAGAGATGACTCCCACGAGCAGCAGCCGAACGGCTATTTCGTGTTCTGGGGTTAGGTTTAAACGAAAAAAATGAAGATTTTCTGAGTTCGAAAAGTACTTTCACAAAAAAAACTGTTCTAACCTAATTTATCATAACATTTAAGAAATTTTGAAGAAGATTCTTTGAATTGCAAAATAAAATATACAATAATTAGGAAAAACATACCTAGCTTGTGATGAGTGTTTCATCTTTGGTGCCATTGATGAGATTTGAAAAAATGTAGAAGAAAACTAGGGTTAGGAGTTTGGATTGGAGCTGTGGAGAATGAGAGTAGGGTTTTGGAGTTTTTGAAGAGAGAGAAATATTTTAAGGATATGAAATGAAAGAGAGGGTTTGGGGGGGGGGGGATAGCCCCAAGTAATTTTTGGGCTGTCCCCAGTAAAAGTTTCTCAAAATTGGGTTGTCCCCTAGTAAGTGATAGCCCCAAGTAAAATGGGGTGTGCCCTTAGAAAAATTCCTTTTTTTATCTCATCATATTCTATTTTTATTTTATGAAATTTTTTGACTTGCCCCCCATTTTATTTACCATATTTTACGGTGCACTTTACTATTTTGCAAAAATGTCCGATCCTCCCTACTTTGGACGGAATCCGTCAGAAATTGACGGTCAACTGTCTTGACCAAAAAAATTTGACCAAATGTCCATCCCATTTTTTTCTTCTTTCCTCTCATCCCCCTTCCCTCCCGCAGGTAGGATGCTGTCGCGTTATATAATAAGTCTTCATCAAATTTTTTTTCATGAATGTTTAAGAGCATCATTAGTAGTTGGGACTCTCAAATGCAATTTGGGGTACAATTTTTTTTTTAAAAAAGGTAAATGTAGAATGGATTGGATTTGTATGAGAATAGTAGGAAATGATAAAGTAAGCTCCGGTCCCAAAGATTGTGTGGTCAAAAATTAATGTAGGAAAAAAATAATATAAACTTTAGAATCTAAAAAAGTTTGGCTCCAAATTGGGACTTACTATCTATAAAACGAGTTTCTACAATCTAGAATCTAGAAATTGAGAGGCTCAACCCTTAGCATCTATGAGTGGGATGGAACGAAATTGTAGAAATTGGGACCACGGATGAGACTTATTTTTTTTTACAAAATGAGCTCCTATATTCTAAATTTAGATTCTAGAAAGAGAAATTTTGGCTTACCCCCACTTGATTTACCCTAATTCAAGGTACACCCCACAGTTTTGCAAAAATATACAATATCCTCTACTTTGGACGGTTTCCGTAATAAAAAAAATTGGACCAAAACACCCTTGTCTTCTTCCTCTTTCTTCTCATCCTCTCACCCCCTCCCCCGCGGCCAACGCCCCAGCTCCCTCCTCTCCCCGCCTCCGGCGGCAGCAGCAACGACGGCGGAGGCGGGGAGGGACGGTGGCCGCACGACAAGGGGGCAGTGGTCGCGACGGAAGCAACTGAGGCAGGGAGGGGGGGTGGCCGCGGGAGGGGGGGGATGGAGGGAGGAGTGGGTGAGAGGAAAGAGGAAAGAAGGCATGAACATTTTGGTCATTTTTTTTTTACAGATTCCGTCCAAAGTGGAGGGTACTGTACTTTTTTGTAAAACTGTGGCGGTGCACATTAAATTTGGACAAATCAAATGGGGGCTAAGTCAATTTTTTTTGTCACTACCAGTTTTCAAAATAGGGGTAATATAGTCATTTCCTATTATTTTAATATTTTAATATTTATTTAAATTATTATTGTTAATATAATTACGTGGATGATTTTTAAACAATTATTTTTAGATAAATATATATATATATATGAAAAAGAAAAGGAAAATAAATTTTAATTGTATTTTAAGAAAATAGAAATATTATAGAAAAATATTAAATGGATTATATATATAATATATATATATTGAGGATTTTATTTATATGAGTAAATATATGTATATTATAATATATATATATATATATATATATATATATATATATATATATATATATATATATATATATATATATATATATGTGTGTGTGTGTGTGTGTGTGTGTGTGTGTGTGTGTGTGTGTGTGTGTGTGTAAGTGTATATATACATATATATACACTTACACACACACACACACACACACACACACACACACACACATATATATATATATATATATATATATATATAACTAGGCCTGTCAGTGGTAACTTATTGGTCGGATATTGGCATTACCATATCCGAACCATTAACTATCGGATATATCCGATAACTATCCGATATCCGATCGGATAGACATTTTGGCTACCGTATCCGTTACCGATAATGCTAACGGATATCGGATAATATCCGAACCAATAAGATTACTAAAATATATATTAAAAAGGGAATATAAAAAATCAGTTTTAGTAACTAGCACGTTTTATTCAACACTTATTTTTAGTAAAATTACCTCCAATTTTTGGCCAGGTGTACATAATTTGATAATACCATTCTGTAACAACTTACTGGTCAGGGATTAGTTCTTTGGTGAAAGACTCAGTTTTTCTGAAACAATGCTAATTATAATAGAAAGTGAAGCAGACATCAGTAATATGGCTATCTAAATAGCATTGACAAGAGGCTTTAATATTACATGTCACTCCTATATAGTATTCTTTATGGAGAGCTACTCCACAAATTTCAGAGTTCTGCAAGTAAGTTCTCGGATTCAAAATGCAACAGAAGTCAGAATATTTAGATTTTAGGGTTCCTCCTCTGGACCAGGACGGGCTGCTCACTGCTGGGCTCATGGACTCGCTGAATTATTGAATTCCTGAAAGTCCAATATATTTTAAATTTATTGAAAAACTTCAATATTATTGGTTCGAATTTTATTGGTTCGGATATGGCACTTACCGTATCCGCATCCGATATCCGATAAATATCCGATAAGATATCCGAATCCGTATCCGTATCCGAAATTTCGGATATTTTCGGTTCGAATACGGATCGGATACGAATTTTTGGTCAACCATTGACAGGCCTATATATAACACTTAGCTAAAGCCCACACACCCAACTAAAACCATCTACCAGCCCACCTAGCTAAAACCTAGCACAAGCCAACCCAACTACCAGCAACCCGAGCCCAGCTCAACCGAGCAACCCACCCATCAGCCCCAAACTCTTCCTCTCCTTCCCTTCGGATTCGAAACCGAAACCAACCCTTTAATTCGTGATTAAGAGAGAGAGAGAGAGAGAGAGAGGGAGAGAGAGAGAGAGAGAGAGAGATTCTCACAGAAGATCAACCCAGCCACCAACACAGCGTCTCCCCGTCGTCGTCGACCGTCGGAGCGCCGCTCACCGCCGTCCAAAAGCCGCAGCCGCGCGCACACAACCACAGAACCCATTTTCTGGTACCTATTTTTTTCGATTCATTTTTTCATACACGCTCGATCAAATCGAGATCCGTAAGTTTATATGTGTAGCCGATATGACCCTCTAGGAGTATCATCAAATAGATTTTTCAATACCAAACCCTTATGTTCGAAAATTCGACGCAAAGTTGTCGAAAAACCACGTTTAAATGAACAAATTTAGGTTCCCGGATCACTGTTTTTGGAGACGATTTCTCGCTGATCCTTCGACCGATTCAAAAATCCGTTTGAAGGGACTTGTAAACAACCTATAGGGCTCTGTGAACCATATTTTAGTTTCTTTGTCTGTTTCAGCATTAGGAGACTATTGCACGAATTGACCCTTCGAGGCTCATTGAGTGGCAGTATTGATTCCTCAGTTCAGGATCAGGCGAGTACATTCTCTGATGATTTTCCATTCATGATATTTACTATGTTTCTTGTATCTAGTGTAGATATTCATGATTCTTGACACATTGGTCACACGGATTGGTATTTTATGAATCCCGTCATGAGTTGTTATTCCTTGTTTATCTTGGTGTACCTTGTGCAAACCTTGTTGTAGTTATTGTGCAATGTACGGACACCGATTCTCGAGAAGACTTGCTACCTTCTCTTAGAATTCCGTGTCGTAACGAGTCATTGTTGGATCCACATATCAGTCGGGGACGGAGGAATATTAGTCTAGACATGTGGTCAATATCCACCTTGTGCATTGTATAGATCCTTGTGAGTTTTAATCATATAATTCACGTATGATTAACCAAGCCAGTAGACCTTGTGCAAGTTTCCAAGCCGGCCACATGTCAAAGCTAATATTCACTCACGTAGATAGTTGTTCTTGATTCTTGTACATGACATGTTCAGATATCTTCATTCTTGCTCTAGTTTACTACTTTACCCTTGCCATGCTACTTTCATGTACATTCTATTTACTCATGTTTATTCTCTCTATTTACTGTTACATAGCACTTGTCATTTATTGGGAACTGTTGTTGGAAATGTGCTCGTTCCAATCCTGACTGGATATGTTGACAAAATTTTACAGATTATGGCGAGGACGAATGTCCTACCTACTGCGGTCCTCATGACGTAGTGGGCGTAGACCAGGAGACCCTAGTCCAGCAGGGGTTAGTGCCAGTTGAGGAGGCTCTAGCAGTGACTCAGTCATACTAGAATTTGACTGGACTTTGTCTCCAACTTTTATATTAGACATGTTATGTTATTTCAGACTTATTTGACTACTTTGTGACTCACTATGGATTTGTGTTAGCTACTTTGCACTCTGAGTTTATCTTTATCCTTATCTTTATTCGTGCCATTTATTCTTCCTGTTAGATTGTGATTGAGTTTATATGTATTTATTATATCCTTCTTTTGGGAGATGACAGGTTAATGTACATTATTAGATAGTAGACCTACAGCGTACTACGCCGTTTTCACGACGTAGGCTGGACGCTGTTACGCTGTTACGCATTCGTGTCCTTACATTGGGTACGGGTCGTGACAATTTTCATCTAGAAAATAGAATGGGCATTACTAATGATGCTCTAATCAGTGAATCACTTCTGAATGGTACGTTATATTAGGCAGCAAATAACAGGACTTGTGGGGGTTAAATACAAGAAACCTATCAGAAAAACATGCAAACCAAACACAATCCACAAATAACAAAACCCTCTCCTTCCTCTTCCTCTTCCTCTTCCTCTTCCTCTGTCCAATCAAAGCTGCTGCTGCTTCTTCTCCTCCCCCTCACTATTTTTTAGGGTTTCCTCTTTCCCTCCTGATCATCCATTGGAAGCCCTCTTTCTATTCTAATAGGGTTTCGAGATCGATTGCACCAATTTCGTTCATCGAAGTGGTGATTCTTTATTCTTCTTCTATCTGTTTCAGAATTTGCCATGAATTTGTTGTTAATTACAGCCATCAAATTTTTTTTTTATTGCAGGGAATTGAGAAATCTTGGCGAAGGATGCCTCGGTCGTTGTCCCGATCCCGATCGCCCTCGGTGAGGAGGCGCCGGTCCCCGTCGCCGGTGAGCCATAGGTACAGAAGCGGCCGGAGGAGCCGCCGCGACCGGAGCCGTTCCCCCTATTCATATAGGTGGATCCATTACCATTCTGGAATTAGCTAATTTCGTTCGTTTCTTTAAACCTAATTGATCGAACTAGAATCTACCACACAGAAAAAGTATTGGAGAAGAATAAAGGGGGAGGATTGACTCCCACGGCTTAATCAGATGTTTAGTGTCGGCTTTCTCGTGTTGGTATTATGCTGTATGTGCGGCGAGATTTTTGCATGCGGGGGCGTGCGACTTCGAAGCTTCGCTTCGCCGCTTTTGTCGTTGAGGATGCGAGATTGAGTTGTGGGAACAGCTTCTCCGTATACTGTAGTAAGTTTGCGTACGTGTTAACCCTCCCAGACCTGTGTTAGCGGGAGCCTTGTGGCACTTGGACGCCCTTTTGCGGGGTAGTGATGCCGTGTTGGCTCATTGAATTGGAAGGCCAAGGAGAGTATGTCTGTTTTGATTCAACGAGAACCTTAAATCGAGATTGGAATTCGGATACGAAATGTTTGGATAGGACTATTAAGCAGGTCCTAGTAATAAATGCACACAACATGCTAAATAGATAAACTTGAAAATAATGTGGTAGTCGATTAAGATTGTTTGGGTTGTTTTGTGAAGCTAGTCCGACAGATCACCCTTTTTGGATTGGGTAATGTTATTTGTAGATGGAAAAATTCATATTTGTAGTCAAAATGAAACTTGGAGAATTCTGGGACCTGCGCATGGTGGATGTTCGCTTGTTTTAGGTCAACTTTCAGTTTTCTAGAGGCAATCTCTCGGAACAAATTCTGCAACAGTTCCTTATATGCTCCATTTATTACGTTGGAAACAAATCAAATGATATTGACATGATCAAATGTTCACTGGCTTACTCTTCATCCCAGTATACGACCGTTGCCAGTAGAATAAGAAGACTGATGATGACTGCAATGTGTTTGAACATGTCTATGGGAGATGATGTAAGTCTTTAAGGCGGTGATAGTGTAGGATATTTCCAAGCGCAAGTTTTATTCCAATCAGGTAATTTTATAATAGTGATGGCTTGTGGTTGATAATTGTCCTGAAATTTACACCTTTGTAGACATTTGTTTTTATGATTTAAGTACACTTAATAATGGGAGACAATGAAGAAATCCTTGTGAAGAACTTCCATCGTATGTTTTTTATTTTATCATTACCATATTACTCCCTTAAACTTATATAAATGAGAATGTTAAAACAAACCATTACACGTCAAGATTACTTTGAGCTAAGGAAAACTTGATTTTATTTATATGTATACAATTCTTAAACATTTTGGTAAATATGTGGCAAAAGAGTGTAGTAAGTGACTCATATAGGTTTTCGATAACTATGCAACCAAAAACGTTTGCAAAACTATGCTAACAGTTCTTTTCAATTGAACCACTGCACCGATCTCTGTTACGTTGTCTTTACTCGTTGGCAGTGCTGGAAGGATAACTTTAAACACATGGCTTGGGTAATGGATGATCTTATGCGGCTATGCCTATGACAAGAATATTAGATTTCATTATCGCATCAATACAACATGCATCAAACTTCAGTAGGAGCTTATACAAGTGGATGAGATATTCCTAAAACTTAACATTTATAAGTAAAATGTTTTAAGTTTCCTCGATTCACCTCTCCAAAAATACGGAACTACATAGACAGGTGATGATTGTCCATGGTTATTCTTTGGATGTTTTATTTGGACTTACGATTTGATTTGATTTGATTAAAGATGGAGCTTACAAAGATTACTATATACAATGTCTGAGGTAACTGTATCTGTTATTTTGCATCAATATTTCATATATTTCCGTCGTTGAACTAAGATATCTAATCATATTTTTTCACTTTCAGAATTTCCCTATGCCATTTCCTGACTCTTTAATAATTTTTAACCAGGAAAAAAAGTCGTTCTCCTTCCCCAAGATGGCGTAAGAGCCGTTCTCCAACTCCTAGAAGGCGTAAAAGCCGGTCACCTTCACCTAGGCGCTACAAAAGGCAAAAAAGCAGGAGCCCTACGAGGTCTCCTGTACTCAAGTCTCGAAGCCCTAGTCTTGGGTTAGTAGAGCGAAAAAATGCCATTGAGAAATTAAAAAAAGAAGAGGAAGAGAAGAAAAGGTATTCTACATTTTATAAGCAAAATTCTAGTTTAGGCTATTGAATTACTAGTATTCTTTCTCCTTTTTTTTGAACTTGTTATTTTACACGTTAGATATATCCATAGGACATGCATACATAAACATTGCACCTATTTTACTCCAAAAACATAACAAAAAAAAACTTTGTGCTGATGTGCCAGTAAGACGTAGTCATCTGTCACATTTCTAACTTTGTATTTTACGTGTCCGGACCCTCTGGATAAGGGGCCAACTCCAAGTCTCATATTATTATGTAGACACTGACCAAAATTGCATCTGTTCTTGACATATGCTTTAGAATAAAAGTGTCTGCAATCGTGTGAATCCGAAGGTTTTCAGATTGTTATTCTTGAAGAGGCATATTTTGGAGTTCCTTGTATTTGTAATTTCTCCCGGATTTTTGGTGCTTAAGGTGACATTAGTGGTACCTAACATTAATCTTATTTGATGCATATTCTGGTTTCTACTTGAAGGCTTGTTGCTTATGTCATCAACTTGTAGTGGATTTATGCCTATGGTTTTTGCTTTATTTGTTTGCTTTCATTTGATGGCATTGGCAAAAGCTGATGCAATAATCATTTTCTTAAATTGTTCCTCAAACTGTAGTAGTTAAGCAACGTTATAGATAGTACTGCAGTTAGACAGCTAACATTGTTAGAGAGATCCGAATGCAGTTAGTGTCAATTGTTTGCCTATCAGGCTTCTATTGTAAGAATAATATAGAAGTATAACCCTCAGCCATTATCAGAACTCTAGAGTTTTGGTGAAGTGGCATGGAATTTAACATGGTATCAAAGCAACCGGGTTTATATCTCGTCTGGCGTGCCATTTTATGCAGATCTTAAAAAGTTGTTCCATTGCATGAATCCAGCTCTCAGCTCATAAAATGGGCACCCAAAAGTGGGGCATGTTGGAAAAATTAAAATGTAACCCTCAACCCTCATTAGAACTCTTAAATTGTTGGAGGAGTGGGCGGGGCTTTAACAGTATCAAGGAACTCATGCACTTTTGGAGGTCTCTCATGACTGAATG
The DNA here is from genome assembly GCA_029216955.1 of Iris pallida. Classification (NCBI taxonomy): domain Eukaryota; kingdom Viridiplantae; phylum Streptophyta; class Magnoliopsida; order Asparagales; family Iridaceae; genus Iris; species Iris pallida. The sequence continues at coordinate 2,888,424 of JANAVB010028198.1, read as the reverse complement.
TAGATGCTGACATTTGAATTTTTCTGTTGTTAATCTTTTGATTCTAGATATCCATTTGGTAATATTCAGAATTTTTGTATCTTTGTTGTACCTTAAACTAAAGTTGAGTAATATAAATATATGACCCTCATCCCTTAATAACACTCTTGAGTTTTGGTTTAGTGGTAGGGATTTTAACTTGATACCTGAACAGCCCAGGTTCAATCTCTCCGGCGTGCATTTTAAGCGGATTTGGTAAAAAGAAATTGTGCCACTGCGTGAATCCAGCTCCCAAACACAAAAAAAAGGGTTTTCAACGTGCAGGGGTTTGTTGAATAATGTAAATATATCACCTTCATCCCATAGCAATACTTTAGAGTTTTAGTGTAGTAATAGGGACTTTAACAATTATGATGCCTAGATTATTTTGTTAGGGCGAGAAACAGTCAGACTCTTATACTGATAGTGACACTAGTATGATCATTCCGAAATCTTCTTGACGAAGAAATAAGCTGTGTTGGAATGATATCCCTCATCGCAAGCTGGATATATTAACTGGAGATTCCTCGAATCCAGCGGCCACAAAGAATCCGGTCGTTTCTTTGTTGTTCTCCAATTTACTACATAGTCTAGTCAGCCTTCAAATTCAAATATTTGTTAGTACTTATTGTAGTCGCAACCTTCAATATTCCAATTAGAATTTACTACTGGCTGTATTTACGGTTAGTTGCTTACAATGACAATAAATGACATTTTATTCTTCTTAGACAATCAAAGCATTATAACTTCTATTATTTATTAGAGCTTATGCCATTACTTCCCATGTCGATCTTTGATGTAAATGCCCTAAAGTTGTTAGTTAATTGTAAAATACAAGTTTGTGATTTTCTAGCGACTGGAAGTAAATTATTTGGTGAATTTTTTGTTTATACTTCTTTACTGTAATAATCATAAGTTGTATAGGCTTTATTATAGTCTCAGTTACTTAAATACTCCTTTTAGCTTAACCTTTAACAACTGGCTTCGAAAAAGGAAGAAATGTGAGATGATACAAGAGGGAAAAGAGGAAAGAGAAGTGCCAAATAATTTCCCCCCCCTATTATGGTATTACAATTAGCTACCTGCCTAAGAGGGTTTTTTCTTTACCGTGGTTTGAAGTTTTGGTTGAAACCAATAAAGAAGATCTTGTAGGTTTATTACTGTCGTCGATTTAGGTAGAGAACTATCCAGAATTGTGCCAAGCTAGGAAGTCTCCACCTCGGGGTTAATACGAATAAGCATGTAAACCATGGGGCCGAGTTATCAGTATTGGCTGACACCTTGGGATTTCATACCGAATAAGCATGTACGTTACAACATGGTCCTGTGCAAGGGGGCAGAGGGAGGGTTAAAGACTTCCAAATTAATCACAATAGATAACTACCTATTATATTGACTCAAATACAACATGACATGCATGGGCGGATCCAAGTGTAACATGGGGTGGGCTGGAGCCCACCCAATTTTTTTCATATGGTTTTTATTTATTTTGATTTTTTTATAGGAGCTAGTCCATAGTCCATACCCAGCCCATCCCAACCCACTCTAGCCCATCCAAGTATACATTTCTGGATCCGCCCCTGATATTGACATGTGACAGACATGGCCACCTGGACGATGTATATAGATCTTGGTTTAGTGTATTTTTGGACTCCTATACGTGTCTGACATGATATGGCACGAACATGGCATGGTTACCATCTAATGTTCTAAAGTGTCTGAAATACTTCAAGGCTGATTTTTACCTTTTATGGTCCTTACTCTTTGGAAGTTAAGTTAATGTTTACTAGTTTAGAGGTAGTGAGGGGAAAAGCTAATGTTTAGAGGTAAATTGAAATCCTTCATGGTAGTTTGTAAAGGAGTTGCTCCTGTTGTGGTTGTCCAATTTACCTGTCTGATAAGTTTTACAAAATGTGCCATTCTTTCCTTGTCTCCTCTTGTGTTGGCAGTCCCCATTTCCTACATACTTGTTAACGGAAGGGGGGCTTTAGAGTCTTAGAAGTTAGAAGAAAATGTGTCTCCTCAAGTTTGCAATTAAATAGGTTTGGTGTTTCTATGCCAAAACTTGCATTGTTGTAAGAATTGAAGTGCTTACGAGATTAGTTTTAAACCTTCTACAAGTTACTTGACATTCTTTTCCACAGGCTTTTTTTGAAGGAAGCTACTGCTATAGCTCCCCTTGTCATATTTGATGCTCTCATTCGCTGCCTCATTTATCTACTGTTCATCAGTTTGATATCTCATTTGTTTGGCTCTGGAAACTTTTAGAGGTATGCCTTGAAAGCATAAGCTTGTATTTAAACATATGATGGTGTCACGAAAGGATGAAGGTTTAGTGGTCATGATAAGTGAAGCTTACCGTGCTAATTCAGTTGTAGCTGTCAGGCCTCAGAGACATGTATTGCTGATGTACTTTTGAGCTTACTCAAAACACATTTCCTCCTTTAACTTCTTGCTTGCTTATTAGGCGACAAAAGGAGGCAGAACTAAAATTATTAGAAGAGGAAACGGCTAGAAGAGTTGAAGAGGCAATTAGGAAAAGGGTTGAGGAGACTTTGAACTCTGAGGAGATCAAGCTGGAGATACAAAGACGGATAGAAGAAAGTCGGAAGAAGCTACTTGATGAGGTTGCAGCCCAACTTGAGAATGAAAAGGAAGCAGCTCTTCTTGAAGCCAGGCAAAAAGCGGTACATTTTCCTATCTTAAGTGTTAATATTATATTATTTTGTTTTCTATCTGTGTTGGAAGAATTGGTGGTCTGCGGTATTTCAATTACATTGAGACAGGTAAATGCCTATGTAGATTATAGTGTATATAAATGATAGAGCTTTTTCTGAATTAATGTACTTAGGATGGTGGGCTTTGCAATTATATTACTGTTCTGGTTGTATCATTAAGCTTAGCCTCGTTCAGCTGCCTGAATCAGTCTTTCTGATTCTTCTAATCGTTGCTGTTGCTCATCATCTTTACTGGTCGTACAAAGCTTATAACTATAATCATTGTAATCTTCAGTATAAACCCGATCACTTCGTTTACTGTACCATCTTATGCTGGTCCTCCATTACTTCAACCTCAATTGCTGCAACTTCTACATTTCTTTTAACGCGTCACCTTGTTGTGCTTCTTTTCATTGAAGTACTCGGATCTCATCTTGATTATTAGTTTTGTTGCATGCCCATCTTAGTTTTTTCTGCAGAATGATGCATTTTACTTGGACTTCTATTTTCAGAATTGCAATGACACATGATGTTAGCCTTCTACTGAGACTTCTCCTTAAATGTCATATTAATAGTTTAATACATGCCTCATATGGTAAGGTTCGTGTTGTAGGTTTCTTTTGAGTCTTATATTCGTTTTTATATATTTACCAATTTTCTTTTTTGACATCAGATAAAATGTTATTTAATTTATGTACAAAGAATAGTCTATGTGTGCACCAAGGGAACATCCTCTCCATATATGAGGGTAAGGTTGCATACATCTTGACCCTCAGAGCCTGCATCGTGCATAAGTGGTGCACTTGGACGCCCTTTTCTTGGAATTGCTTATCACGTTCACATGTAGCTGAACTTGCATGAATCGTAGTGTGTTTGGAATGCATTAGCATTGTAGTTTTTACTAATTGCTCGAATACACCACAAAAAATGTATACGTGTAACTAAAACTAATGTAAATTTTGATGCATAGTGGTTAAAAAAGTGTTTCCTCCTGTTCTGAAAGATTCAAGGACAGGTTTGCTGCACAGCATATTCTATTTCATTATGTAAACTATATTAATTAATATTTTTCCTGTGAATCAAACTGAACAACTATCCAAACACTATAATGCCCTGTTTTATTCTTACACTCTTCTTTGGTTGTTTGGTTTGCGCTTTTTGGCATGGGACATGCAGGAACAAGAGCGCAGGGAAAGGGAGGAACTGGATAAGATGCTAGAGGAGAATCGAAGAATAGTAGAGGCGGCTCAGAGGAGGGAAGCTCTAGAACAACAACAAAAGGAGCTGGAGCGGTACCAGGAGTTGGAGCGGATCCAAAGACAAAAGGAGGAAGCCATGCGAAGGAAAAAGATGGAGGAAGAAGAAAGAGCAAACCAGATGAAGCTGCTGCTGGGTAAGAACAAATCTCGCCCCAAGTTGTCGTTTGCGATCGGGTCAAGGTGACGGGGACTGCCATAGTTGTTTGGAATACATGCTCCCAAAATACAGAGGAGAGTTGTGTGTAATGTTAAAAATGAATTTTGGGGTTGCTTTTTAAATTACTGGAGATGGGCATCCTCTGTATCATATAATGTCTGGAACAGCTTGTATGCAATTGAAAATTTTATGTTCTTTTCAAGTTTTCTTGACGCCAAAAAATTGGAGAGTAGGAAGAATTTGTTCTGTATATGAAGGTTGATTTGACTGCAAATTCAAACAAACTGTATAAAATGGCTTAGCATAGAATGATAGTAGACGAAGGAATCATGAATAGGGAATGCCCATTTTCAATTTTGTACCTGCAGTTGTCGTTTGGTAGTGTGTTTGTAAGTGTGGAATTAGGGGTGAGCATTATTCGGTTTTGGACCGAAAACCGAACCGAATAAGAGGTTCGGTTCGGTTTTAAAAAAATTCGGTTCGGTTTCGGTTTTGGATTTCGGTTTCGGTCCAAAACCGAAAAACCGAATAAGAAAATTTATTTAATTAATTTATATATATACTAGCATATGTGCACGTGCCTTGCACGTATTTTAATATTTTTTAATTAGTTTAGGAAAACTCTTTAGGAAGACCAAAAGGTAGTCTTCCTAATTACTAAGTTGTCCTTATTAAAATTAATGAACTATTTTTAATTAGTATAAGTATGTAAGGGTATTTTCGGAATTCAAAAGTTTCACCATCTAAGTTTTCCTATATATATATATATATATATATATATATATATATATATATATATATATATGTGTGTGTGTGTGTGTGTGTGTGTGTGTGTGTGTGTGTGTGTACTATATATATAAGTATTAATATATATAGGTACATACTAAATATATATAGGTATATACTAAATATGTCTATGTATATTTAGTTACTATATATATTAACAAAAAAGCTCAAAAAAAATTAAAAAAAATATGAATAAACCGAATAAACCGAAAACCGAATCGATTTAATTCGGTTCGGTTTGATTCGGTTTTGGTCCAATTCGGTTCGGTTTCGGTTTTGCTTATTCGATTTTGGTCCAATTCGATTTTAGGTTATTCGGTTCGGTTTAAACCGAATAAACCGAATGCTCACCCCTATGTGGAATTTAGTGGTAACAACCGTGTCAAACTTTTGTACCTGCAGTTCCTTCCAAAGGGTCCTAAAGGAAAGAGGAGGTGACCAACATACGTACGTTTTGAAGGAAGAAAAAGGAAGTGTGCTGTTTTGGTAAATAAAACTCTCCACTCCAATAGTTCGAAAAATATCTCAATAGAATTCCAACCCCCTATTCTGTCACAGTAGGGGACAGTCACGTGTTCTTTGGGACAGTGCATTCACAAGCCTTACTTATATTTCAATTTCTGACTAATTAGTTAAAATGGCAATGCTATGACTACAACCAAATGATTACATTTCTTTTGGGTGAGGTCGGATGGGACCATGTTAGCAGGGGGTACTCCAGGGGGTAGAGTAGCACGTGGCCGGTCTTCATTGGAGGGGAGAGGTGGGACCGGGTGGAACCATATTAGCAGGTGCCAGGAGAAGATAGTAGTAAACTTAGTATTATTGTAGCCAATTTTATTTATTTTGTTAGATTATTATAATAAAAATAGACTCGAACACGACACAAAAGGTTAATTCCTAAATTTGCAGAGAAAATGAAATGCAGATATTATAAATTAAGAAAATTGAGATGGATTCGAGACACGTTATTAGAATATATTTCGTCTCCTAGAATTGTCTTGAGAGTTTGGAAGTGACCATGAATACTTTCTTTCACGGTGTGCAACAAAATCGGTATAGATGAGATGCTTAACACATAAGCACAGTATAACTAAACAATTACTAAAACCTCGGCGCATAAAACGTCTTGATTGTAGATTTAATATTCAAAAATCCTATAGGAACTGGCCTTTAATTAATTATCTATACCGTCTCACTCTCCATCCTCCAAAGTCCAAAGCAAAGGTCATCCTTGTATTGAAAAAAAAAAACGCAAATTTTAATACAAAAGTGGAGATTAAAAGTCACTAAGCAAAGTTCTAACGTCACTACGAATATTGAACTCATTAAAGAATAGCTCGGCAGATGTTGATCAGTTGATGAGACCATTAATTAATCTAATGCATTATTTGAGATCCTTTGAGCTTATTGGACGTCTCAGAATGAGGATTTGAGGTCATTCCACTTTCTTTATGCAAAAAATGTAGTCAAATCTAATGCATTATTTTTTTTTTTTTTCCTATTCTCATTTTATTTGGCATTCAAACACAAAAAATAAATGTTTTTTTTTTCTCAATGTCTTCATTTTGCGAACCAAACACAATCTTGATAGACATTGACTCAGTTTATCTCGAATATAGAATAACTTTTTTCTTAAATTTTCTTACATGTAAGAATTGTGTCGTAAACATTTACTTTTTTTCCATTCAATTTTAAATTCAAAATTTTATACTATTTATTGACTTACCGATGGATTGATTGACAAGTGGATTGAATAATTTTGAATGATTAGACGCTGATCGACCAACCAATTTAATACTTATTTAAAATTTTCTTTCCATTATGCCACTTCTTCGACCTTAATATTACTCTCATCTTCCTAGCTTCGTCCCCCATTTCATTTTTTTTACTCCCCTTTATTCTTTCACAATTTTTCGATTAATCCAACAAAAGGAAAATAATTCTTCGTATTTCTTTTTTCTTTTCTCTTTCATTTTAATTTCCTTTCTTCTCCTCTTTCTCTCCAGCATCATTTCTTTGTCAAAAAACGTATCAAAGATTAATAACACAAGTAAATTGAACTACCCACCAACCCAACATATAATGATGTCAAATTGCAACACCCATCAAGTCTAAACCACAATCATAATCAAGTCATAATCCAATTCCTTTCAATCTCCATAACAAAATAAGCTAAAATTAGTTGGGGAACAAAATGATGTGCATTTAGCCTATCATGTTCGGTTGGAGAGATCTGTGGCCTCGTGATATGTAAGGAATTGAGAAGCTGTCTGTAGGCAGGCCCAACATGTGTCCGTGTCACCAACTGTTCCCCACCACAAGCCCTCTATTGATTGATTGGAACATGCAACTACATTTATTTGGTGACAACCTTTGTCTCTAGACCCATCCATGACCCATATATGGTCCATCACCTTTGTGGTACATCTTTTTGAAAAAAAATGTAATTTTAGTTTTAAATATTATTTGTGATAGATAATGTCTTATGGTACATTGCCAATGATTATTTTCTTTTTTTAAGGCAGGATAAAGTTGGATAATCATATAAAACTATAAGAATATTATGTAAGTTAATAAATTTTTTTATATATATATATTTTTCAATTGAAGTACTCAATATATATAATATATAGGAATCACATAGATCACAAAGGAAACAAAGATTGTACCAAAAAAAAAAAAATCCTAAAATCACTCCTAACAAATCTAGCTAAATCAATAAAATTAAATGTTTATCTATTTTGCACATATATATATATATATATATATATATATATATATATATATATATATATATATATATATATATATATATATATATATATATATTTTATATATATTACAAGGAATAATTATTGACATATTTTGTAAAACTATATACAACAAAAAATATTTATTAAAAGATGGTAAAAACTTACGGAGGTTTAATATAGGAGGGATTTTTTTTTCTAGTCTAGTAGAACATGTGTTGGTTGTAGAATGTCTAATATTTATGTCATGGAAGAAGGACAAGAATGATGAGATCGTGCGTTCTACCTAGTAGGATATATGTGGATAGAAACTTAGCAATATTTATCTTGTTTAGCATGAAATGAGAACAAATTAACTTGTCGTGCGTTATGGTTTGTAGGTCTACGGTGGTAGTAGAGATTATGGTAGGAACTAAATCCATCAATCGTTCAAGTTTAATGTCAATACAAATAGAAAATATTCTATAAAATACCAATATATTTGCAAAAGATATTTGCATTAAGAGATTTAAATCCTAGATAATCTACATCTATATTTTCTCAAATAGACACATGCATATTTAGTTGAAACACAATTTGTTACACATATACATTTTGTAGTAAAACTGGATATGCAACATCCAACCATAGAAACCACTACACAATTGAAATTCATAATCTTTCCTCCAAGTAGATGAGAGAATTATGTATATTAACTACATTAGATAATGAGATTGATTTGGTATGTGATCACATCATAGAAAAAAAAAACATTTTTGGTAATTTTTATTATAATTACCTAAAAGAAGAGGATACAACTTATGAAGAACTTTCCTTATTCAATAAGATACGGAAAATTCTAACAAATTTTAACTATTTGTGAATTTACCGGTTAACCGAAAAATAGTTTCAAGCATTAGGGGACAAAACATTGTAGTCGACAGAGAAGGAAAAAAAAAGTGAGAGTGCAACGTAAGGCCTCCTTTGCTTCGCGAAAAGGAAAGTGAATCAATTACTTGTTATTTTTCTTTTGTTGAAAAATTATAATTTTTTTTATTTTTTTATTTTTAGTGTTTGGAGATGACAAGAAAATTAAAAGAAAAAATAAATTTTCTATAGTGAAAAAGTGAGTCATTGACTGGAACCTTTTCTCCATTATTTTCTTCTCTATAAAAATTATATTTTTTGATACTTTTCTTTGATATTCAAACATAGAAAATATATATATATTTTTTTCCTACGAATATATATATATTTTTTTGATACTTTTTTTATTATTGAAATAAATGACTTTCTTCTTCCAAATCTATGATTCCATGTCAACCAAGCCTAAAAGTTCGAAACAGAAAAAGAACAGCAAGTAAAAAAAAAAATATTTTTTTTTAAAAGTTGATAGCGAAGAAAGCATCGATTAATTTATTATTTATTTTATATCGATTATTAATATTCGGTGTTCGGTGGAGGAAATTTCCTCAAGTAGCGTCTCGCTGTCTATACTCACGACAGCAACGTGCTCTCTCTCTCTCTATATTCATCTACTTCTCTCTCTCAAATTCTACTCTCTCTCTCTAGAATTCTCCTTCTTTCTCTGCTCCGGAGAATTTTGATTCCATCGGTGATCGATCGATCGATCGGTCAGGTTTCTTTATTTCTTGGCTTCAATTATTCAATTGTACTTTTGTGTGCATACTTTGGTTACTAGAATCTCTCGAATACTAGAATCCTGAAGAATTTGTATTAGGAATGTCACGGATTCGGCATCTATCTTGGTGTGTCCTAGCGTATGTTGGATAATCCGCGCGTGTCCGACCCGACGCGGCACGGACACACGGATTGGGTTTTTTTTTTTTTGGGAGCGCGCGTGCTTCCTAGGCTGGAAGTGATTTGGCATGGTCGTGGTTGTGCGTAGACATAATTGGGATCCTTTCTAGAACTTTACAGAACACAGTTGCTTTCTGAAACATGCACAAACATAGATATTTTTGGGATGTAATGCGTAAAATATGTATGTAGATGTGTTTTTAGTGTAGTGGCAGTCCCTAATGACGCGATGTACCTAGGCCATTACTCACAGATCTATGCTTGCATACCTCACTTTTCGGTTTTTCTTTATTTCCTTTTCTGGATGTATTGTTCCTCATATGCTTATTCTTTAACCCCACAGCATCTCATGGTACCATCCACCTTCATTTTTTCGTGTTTGGGAATGTCGTGGCACACATGCTCATCTCCTTCCTCATATAGCAAGGAAGTAGGAAGGGTACCATGAGAGCTGTTCTGCTATCCCCATTTGCTGTGTACCAAACCTGTCCCCTCTCCTATAAAAATGTTGGTCCCACCGGTTATTTTGAAAAATAACACCCACAATCAGTGGGATCCACATTTTTATAGGAGAGGGGGCATGTTTAGTACGCAACAGATGGGGACATCGGATTTGCTCTCGGGTATCATCCCCCTTGATAGTTAAGATAACAATTAATAATTGCGTTGCTCCCCTCTTGGCAGTTTCCAGTCTGGTGTTAAATTGTAGAACATCAAAGTTTAGAGGTGCTAAATAATGCCATGCGCACTTATATCTAATATTTGACTCATGTGCACTGTGCATTAGCTAGCTACATGTAAGAATGGTTTATCATCGATACTTCTTTTGGTAACTGTTGGTAACTATAAGTTTCCATCTTCTATTACGACTACTAGGAAAACTCTTATATCAGTTCCCCACATTTTACATGTAAGAATGCGCTTCATGCACAAAACATCAACTCTATCTCTTCATCCGGCCCCTTTTCTCATGTAATGTGTATGTGTGCATTTGTTAGTGCGCGCACCTACATGCGCTGACACACAGTACATTTAGGTCATAGCTTTTTACTATTCTACTAGGAAGGATCTTTAATTTTATAGATCATGTGAAGAGCTTGTATACCTACAGAATGTGTGTTGTGTTTCGGGAGGGGCTTATATGTGCTTCTATGTTTTTATGTATGTGCACTTTTTTGCCCGACAAATAGTATGCGAGTGAGCGTTACATGAACTTTTAGTACTTCATATTCTACTTTAGAGGATCATGATTTTAGAAATGAGGTGGAAGAGTTATAAACTTATAATATTTATATATTGTGTGCGTGTCTGCAAGTGTGGATGACATCAGTATTTATTATTCTAATCTAGAGTATCTTGGTTTTAGAGAACAGGTGGAAGAGTTTTTTTTACCTACAAACTTCGTTTGACTTGGCAGTAAGTATTCAGGAATCTTCTTGTGACGACTTTATAAACTGTTTCCAGATGGAGTGTCAACTATTATACTTTAGAGCATCAGGGATGGAAGCAGGACTTAATAGTGAAGGGGAACAAAGCATAGACAATGTGTTTGCAATTATTTTTGTGTTTGTGTGTGTCAGGCGATGATTTGGGTCCATCCTTTAGAGGATATTGATTTGATTTACTATCCTCCTCTAGAGGATCCAGATTTTAGAGATAGGGTGGAAGAGTTTTATCCATATAGAGTTTGTGGAAGTTCAGAGTTCGGTTTAGGAACTTTCTAGTAAAGTAATCACTAAACCATTTCAGAGGACCTTGAGCTTAGAGATCTGGTGGAAGAGTTTTTTTTTTTTTTTACTTACAGAGTGTGGAACCTGGGGATTGTGGGCCCAAGAACTGAAGGACTCACTAATCGTGCACACTTGAATTTCTCTTCATGACTTTCAATTTATGCTCTTGTATAGCAATTGAATTGCAACAAGTCACACTGAGTCTGGGCCATGACTTGGTAGCTTCCTTGCTAGAATAACTAACTGTATTTCATCTGAATATGTTCTACATTTATTTATTTTTGGACATTTTTGATAAAACAAGTATCGTCTTTTATTCCAAAAAATGGAATTCTATGCGCAGTGCATCTCAAAGTACCGCCTGGGAGTTGTAGATATGCATTGGAGAGTATACGGGATTGTCATTCCTTCACTATTTGGCGTAATATGTCACTAGTGATGAATGCACTTCCCAATAGCCAATTATATCATCTTACCTCTTTGTCTAGACTCTTTATATTCTAGGGGAACTTGGAGGGTGCTCCTTGGTTACATGAGCTTAAAGTGCATATCCAAAAGATAAGTCTACCTACCTGCCAACTGGCCGCCTAGGTTCATGGCATGACCCTCTCATGCTAAGTTACCTTGGTTAGGAATTTGGCACCAACATGGAGGGTTGACGTCATGTTGACAGCCGGTCGTAAACACTGTCAAATCTTTCATAGAGCTTTATGCTCCATAACCGACCCCATTATGATGGAATAAGGCTTGGATGATATCGATGATGATGTTTGGAGATTGTCTACAATTGGAAAAATATAGCTAAATAGTGAGCATGTTATCAAGTGTCCGCCTGGGGAGTGTGAGTATTAGGACATAGCTCTGTCATAAAAGTGCCTGGTGAAAGCGCTGTATCCCTTAATTGTCTTCGTGGTCAGTGAATTAATTTTCACTTACTTTTTGAAGCATATTTATCTTTCATGGAGGTAATACTTGAGTGGTATTAAGCTTTACTATTATCAACTTGTTTATTTTCTAATTGGAGTCTGTCCTTTCAAGTAAAAGTACCTTTTACTCTTGCAGTGATTTATGCTAAAATTGTGCGTCTTTGCTTGTCATATTGAGGCGGCTGAAGAAACAATTTCGCTCTTTTCCCCTTCATTTTTATGTAACTGACGTGTCAGAATTAGGCAAAGCAGGTACAGACATGAACCGTGAGGATAATGAAAGGTGAATTTCATCTCTCTTCTCGTTTGTCACTTTTGTGCAATTGTGTTCACTTTGTAGTTAGCCTTTCGGAGAAACAACTAGTTAGGCATATTTATATTATGTAGTGTGCCCTCAGAAAGAAAGGAGTAGGTAGTTGTGTTTTACTAATTTTAAGTTAGGCAGAAAGTTGCACATCCTTTGTCAATTATTTGATATCTTTTTTTTTTTTCTAGGTTCCATGAGAAGGTCCTTTCAAATGGGGATGTCTATGTTGGGAACTTTGTTGGGGTAGTTCCTTATGGTACAGGAAAATATATTTGGGTAGATGAAACAGTCTATGAGGGCGAATGGGATAAAGGCAAAATGACAGGAAGAGGACGCATATGCTGGCCGTCAGGTGCAATATATGAAGGTGAATTACAAGGAGGTTTTCTACATGGTTCTGGTACTTTTTTCGGACTTGATGGTTCTGTGTATGAAGGGACTTGGAGGATGAATATAAAGCATGGTTTGGGAACCAAAACATATTCAAACTCTGATATTTACGAAGGTTTTTGGAAAGAAGGAAAGGAAGAAGGTATCGGCAAATTCACTTGGAGTAATGGAAATACATATATTGGGAACTGGAAGGCTGGAAAAATGAGTGGTAGAGGAGTTATGAAGTGGACAAATGGTGATTTATTTGATGGTTTTTGGTTGAATGGATTAGAACATGGGCCAGGTTATTACAAGTCTGCAGATGGAACATACTTTTTTGGAACATGGAATAAGGGGCTAAAGGATGGGCGGGGAGCCTTTTATCCCCGTGGAAGCAAGCTTCCTTGCCAACTCAAGGGTTGCGAATCCATTGTATATAATTATGGGTCTGAGAGCCTTTCTCCTGTATTGATGCACTCTGAAGAACCCGGGAATGGCAGAGCAAGCTCAAAAAAAAATCTTTTTGATAAATGGAAAATGAGTAATTTCTTTAGACATTCTTCACAAGTATCACATAGGATGACTTCTTTAGATGAGGTTTGGGGTCATGTTGATGCTACCAGAAGTATTCCACTGCAAGATAATTCTCTCACATCACCTTGTTCATCTGATGATGGTCAAACTGAGAATGTTATGGTTTATGAAAGGGAATATATCCAAGGGGTCCTAGTAATGGAGAGAGCAAGAAGCCATGAATCCAAGATTTCTACTAATAGTAAATGGCATCATAAAGTTCCAAGAAAACCAGCTAAGGGACCAGGAAAAACTATTTATAGAGGTCATAAAAGCTACTATCTGATGCTAAACTTGCAACTAGGAATCAGGTATGTCTTCTCTGAACTACAAATTTAACTTTTATTGGTCAATGCCACTTCTAACCTGTTATTTAATGTAAGCTGCCTGTGTTACATAGATACCTATGCAGATTCCAGCGAATTTTAGTTATTTCCTTTTCTCTGTCTTCATAATAGTCTTTTCTTCACGACCATGAATTTTTTGTTTTACTACTTGAAATAACATTTGTGATTTATGAATTTTATTATTCCTCACTATTTTCAAGCATCATTCTATCTAATCTAATTTCTATTGAATCATTGCTCTAAATTCGGATAATTTTTTCTTGAATAATTATTCCTAGTCATTCTTATCAAGAACACTCTGACTCTTTATTGTTGGATGAATATTTGAATAATAACATTAGCATACTGATACAATGAACATAATTTATTATACTGTATACGAAAACTGATAGTGATAGTCATAAATTATTATTAATTAGTCCTCTAGAAGATGCTAGTTAAAATATCACGTGACATATGATTTGACTTGGATGAATTAATTGAACTTTTCAACATAATCTGGGGAGATTGATGAATGAGTGGCGCAAATGATTCTTATTATTTTGTTTGAAATTAGCTGCTTGACCAGGTCAAACTGTGGAGAAATCTTATCTTATATATAATACGAAAACTTTTAGGCTTCACCACAGAACTTTCATGTTCCAAAAATGCTTTCTCCAACCTTATATATATTTGAAGAAGGTAAAAATTTTAGGGAGACACCAAAATTACATGACTATAGTCCTATCCAGAAGGCAAAAAACAACTATTTGGGATCAAGGACATATGTCAGATTCTATATTTCTTTGTATAACGTATATATTGAGGGAGAGACCCTCGAAAATACGTCGGTTCAGTTCCCTCTAAACGTGCCAAACCACACAGCCGAAAAGAAGGCGGTTGCGCCAATACCCTCTCGCTCCCTTGACTTTCTGAACTTTCAATTCAATCATGACGTAGGTAACCAACATTACACACACACACACACACACAACACACACTTAAATTAACTAGGGGTAAAACATGTAAATTACACACCTTCCCACTAACATAATTACTAACCACTAATAATTACACACTTTCAACTACAATAAATGTTCACTTTCTCAAAAATAAATTTATTTCAAAATATTTTATAATATTTCAAAATGGGTTGTCATGCAACTATACATTTAAAAAGTGAGGGGGAAAAATAGACAAAAGACACGTGCAACGCACATGCGCGACTTCTAATCTACTTAATTGAATATGGAATGGATTGTGTTGGAGTCAGATGCTTAAAGCATACATCATAAATGTGTGAACAGTTGTGTTATGCACATCATTATATTTTTCTATAGAGGCGATGCACCCTTCTTTACTTGGTTTTATTGTGTGCCTCCTCCACAAAGAAGCTTACGCTTTGTGCATTGATGTGAAAATTGAAATTTTAAATGTGCTGTTGCCACTGAATCGCTGTTATTTATTAGTTGTTCATAGTTAAAGTATAAAGTATAAAATATAAAGCAAGTTTCACTAACATGAAAGATGAAAGTAAGGTTCACAGTATCGGTATCGGAATCGGTATCGGACTATTTCTATGAGTATTGGTATCGGCGATATCGGTAGTATCGGCGGTTTCGGATCGGAGTATCGGATTTTTTGGTATCGGAAAACAAATAATTATTAATAAATTATTTACATTTAAAAACATATATTTTATACATTTAGGCATAATTTGAGTATTTTCAGAGTTATTTCTTAGTAATTTTGAAATTAAATGAAATAGTAGTCAACCTTACCGATTGGTTTACATATAATAGATTGATTTTCTTCTTTTACATGTTTTTACAACCTTATTATGCTTTAACCACTTGCTGATTTGTCTTTTTCATTTAATTATCTTTGTCAAATTGATCGGAAAATATACCCCCAATGTCGGTATCGGTCAGTATCGGGTATCGGTCGGTATCGGATCGGGACATGCCAAACCGTATCGATATCGGCCGATACTTTAAACCATCACAATCATGAAACATTCCAAGTCATGAGAAGAGAATCAAAAGGAAATATTGGTATAAGTTCTCAGTACAAGACTCAAGTTATGGTATGTTAACTAGATGATCATCAATATTATCAAAAGGGGATCCTTGAAGCTAACACTGACACCATCATTGATTATATGAGGCTTCAGAAGATTAAAGTCAAGGGTGAATGTTTGCCAAGTGGGAATACATGTCTGATCCGAGGGGCATGGTAGACAAGAAAAGGTGGGAATAATAATATAATGTTGGATTGTGATGTCATGATTCTTTTAAACTTGATTCACACTCCAATCAAAGTAATTGAAAGATTTATTGCTTAATGTTGGAGTAATATAAATTTAACCCTCACTACAACTCTAGAGTAGAAACCCAACTTTGAATCTCCTATGATTTTAAAAAAGTACCATTGCGTGAATCTAGTGTTGGGTTCCCTTCATATGTGGAGAACACCCTGGAGTGCGATGAGCACTATGCATGTGTTGGAGAAGCTCGGGAAATCGAAGGCGACAAATGGGACTCAATTTGAGTTAGTATCACAGATTTTCAGAGGAGTATCAGTTGTAACTATATATCGGTGACGTACTGCTTTCGTTCCACAAAGTGAAAATTATGTCCAACAACATTTGGTATAGATTTTGTGCGCAAACAGTATAGTGATGACATACCAACAGTATGCTGGTTTGTGCGGGATGAGCGAAAATTGGTTTTGAGATTGAGTGTTTTGATCAGATCTAACGGTCCAGATAATTGCGAGATTGGAAAATTGTATTTGACTTAATCCCTTGACCTAATTTCAATATATAGAAGTGTAAGAATTTTAGAAGGAGGTTGTGCAACTCCGAGAAGAGGAAGAAGGAATCAGGAGCGAGTTTGATGATCGTTCCGGAGGACATTATTCGGGAAGACCACATGTATTTGTCTTTGAGTTCTCGGCTTCAGTATATTCCTTGTACTCTTAGTTGTATTCATTTCCATTCTTTATAAGTTGTGGTGATCCATTTGTGGATCGGTGAGAGAAGTTGGGGGAGTCCGTGTATTCCTTTATTCCAGTTGTGAAGCTTTTTCGGATTGACTTCGAACGTCTCGTGGTTTTTCAATCGCTGGATTTTTCACTTAAAAATTATTGTGTTTGCGACTATGTTGTTTGTGTTGTGGTATTTTGCATGTGCAGATTTCTACTATTAGTTCAATTAGTAAATGACTAAATAAATATTTTATTAATCTCAAGGGGGTATCTATACAATTATACAACTATTTCAAGAAAAAATAACTATACAATTAATATATTTATTTCCTAGATAAATGAGTTACAACTATGTACTACAACTATATACAGTTGTGTACTATTGTATTCAGATGTGAGCTTATATACAGATGTGTGCAGTAACTCTCCCCCTCAAGTCGGTGCATAGATATCACACGTCCAACTTCGATAGTGATGTATGAAATTGACCACTAGTGACACCATGAGTCATCACATCACCCATCTGGCCTGCACTCTTAGTGTAAGGAATAAGTTATCATACTAGAATTCAGGTTATTCTTGATGGAGTTTCGGTCGAGTTCAATATGCTTAGTTCAATCGTGCTTTACCGGATTATTAGTAAGCTCAATTGTTGTATATGATAGAAAAGGACCATAGGTTTTTTTGGACCAACTCCGAGCTCACTTAAGAGAATTTTCAACCAACTAAGCTCCATAGTTGCAAGATGAAGAGCACGATATTAAGCTTTTGCATTAGACAATGATTCCATATTCTGTTTCTTACTCCTCTAAGTCACCAAATTGCCTCCAACAAATGACACATATCTTGAAGTAGACTTCCTATCCAACTTGGACCCCGCAAAACTAGAGTATGTATAACCTACGATGTCTAGGTACATGTCTAGGTGTCTATACCTTGAGAACATAACGCGTTTACCCAGAGAGGACTTTAGATAAGCCAAGATACGACTCATGGTATCCATGTGTCGGTCACTCGGATTATGCATGAATTGACCCACAATACTAACTGCATACGACAAGTCAAACCTAGTATGAGTCTGATAGATCAATTTTCCCTCAAGTTTCTGATCTCTCTCCTTGTTTGTCAGAATCTGACCATGATAGACAATCAAGCCATGATTTACTTCAATATGAGTGCTTACAGGAACACATGTAGAGTTACCAGATTCAGCCAAGAGATCTAATGTATACTCTCATTGAGAGAGAGAGAGAGAGAGAGAGAGAGAGAGAGAGAGAGAGAGAGAGAGAAGGCTATGCTTGGACTGAGACACTTCAATGGCCAAAAACTGTTTTAGAACCCCAAGTTCTTTCTTTCAAATTTCTTGGCCAAGCTGTGAAGCTTCTCTATCTCATTGGTTTTACTACATGTAACAATTATGTCATCAACATAAACGATAAACAAAGTAATATCATCACCATTTCTTTCATAAAATAGAATGATCTGCCAGAGCTTGCTTAAAACCCTACTCCTTCATTGAGTAACTCAAATCTTCCAAACCATTTCCTTTGTGACTGTTTCAACTTGTACAAAGCTTTCTTTAACTTGCATACCTTACCTTCTATTGGCGGAACCCCGGGGGAGGATCTGTATACACCTATATCAAATTACCATGGAGGAAGACATTTTTTACATCAAACTATCGTAATGGCTAGTCCCTCCAGATTAACTTCACAATAGAGAATGACTCGAACAATGTTCATAATGGCAACATGAGCGAACACCTCTTGATAGTCAACGCCGTAAGTCTGAGTGTACCCCTTGGCGACTAGTCTGGCCTTATATCTCTCAACTGCCCCATCTAACTTATACTTCACTATAAACACCCATCATCACGTTGTCTTCTTTTCCTAAGGTAACTCGACCATGTCCCAAGTAGAGTTCTTATGGTGAGTCTTCATCTCCTCTATCACAACAGCCTTCCACTTAGGATCTCTAAGGACTTCGTGAAAATGACTAGAAACAAAAACAAAAGACAACTAAAGGGAAAAAGCTAGGTGAGTTTTAGACAAGCGATGATAAGAAACAAAATTAGATAGGATACACAACATTAGAAAAGGTTACGAAGAAACCCAACCTATCATGTTTTTTACAATCACGAAGAGGATACCTCCTACCTTGATAACTAACTTGCGGATTCAAGATAGCAGTTTCTGAAGTTGCAGGGTCGAAATTAATATATGATGTTGAAGTTAAAGGGGAAGAACTATGTACTCATAGTTAATCCTGGAAGATTCATTCGATGGTATGATATTATCATCTAAAGGAGTACTAGAGTTAGGAGAATGGGATATGACAGTAGTATCCTTGTTCCTTCTCACATATACTTTTTTTGGAACAAGTGGGTTGGTCTTTTATCCCTTTTTTTTCTCAGTTTCGAACTCAACCTCTACAGGATTGGAAGTATCTGAAAATTTCTCATCAACAGTCGAATCCTCCCCCTTATCCGAAATCTACACTCTTTTTTCTTCCAACCATAATTGTCCCTCTTCTTTGCTAGCAATCTCTCTTTGAAGAGGAACAAGAGGTACATCCCCAGGAAAATAAAACACCCTTTCACAAAACTGTACATCCATGGCACATATAGTATTTACTTGTAGGAGGATGAAAACATCTATAGCCATTTTCTAAGCCGGAATGACCAAGGAAGACACGTTTAAGAGCACGAGGGTCAAACGTATCCCTATGAAGATAATGCACATGAACATAACACACACAACCAAAAACCTTAGGACAAAGATTTAGTACATAAGGAATAGTATGGAATCGAGACAACATTCTTAAAGGAGTTTGATAGTCAACAATACGAGCAATGCATGCGGTTGATAAGAAAAAATAGCCGTCACGACAGCCTCGGGCCAGAAACGTCCACGAACATGCATAGTAAAGCATAAGATCCGGCCACCTCTAGGGGATGACGATTCTTATGCTCGACTATGCCTTTTTATTGTGGCGTGTACGTACACGTTGTCTAGTGGACGATGCCATGTTGTTTAAATAAATCAGTAAGAGACTGGTTTACAAACTCAAGACCGTTGACAGAGTGAAAAACCTAAACCTGAGTATTAAATTGTGTGACAATCATTTTGTAAAACTAGGGAATAACATGTGTAACATCACTCTTAGATTTTAACAAATAAATTCAGCTTACCCTAGTGCAGTCATCAATAATAGATGCAAAGTATTATGGCCCGAATCAAAGGAAGTAGAAAAATGATCCCGCACATTAGTATTACTATAAACGATTGAAAACGTTTTCGAACTTCTATTAAAACTATAAAAAGAACACAATGGTTTTTAGCATAATTGCATTGTTCATACCATAAACTAAAAGTAGGAAGATTGCAAAATAACTTAGGAAATAAATGTTCCAAATATGAAAAGGATGGATGTCCTAAACGGCAATGCATAAAAGTATTTTCTCCCTTTCAGACTCTCTCTCTCTATACTTGGAAACCACAGCTAGGTTTGGATTTCAACTCTCCTGTCCCTTCTCCAAGTAGTAAAGACCTCCTCTACTTACTAATAGGGGTGAGCAAATACCGACTGATACCGAAAAAACCGACCGAATTACCGATTGAAAATATTCCGAAAAATCGAACCGAAATTATGAACCGATACCGAATTGTCGAACCGACTAAAATATGGTATAATGGTAGTGGTAACGGTTTGAGTATAATACCATACCGAAAATACCGAACCGAACGATCTCATATATATATATATATATAATGTTGTCCGTGATTAATTTTATACTACTCATTTTCATTTTTTTTATCTTTGTTTTATTCAGTTTCTTAGAACTTATAATAGATTTTAGTGGACTTGAAGTTATGTTAAGAACACTAATAATTGAGTTTTTGATCTTATGAACTTATGTTTTTGTGTTCTCATAGAATTTTGAAGTAAATTTTGGTTATTTATACTAAAGATTAAACTTAGTGACCGTGCTTGATCTTTTAAGCTCATTTTTAGGTGTTTGTGACTTGTTACATATTGGTCTAATAATTTTGATTAATTGTTTGGTTGGTAAAGACTAGGCTTTGAAATTTAATGCTTCCAAAAAAGTAAAAAAAAAAAAAAAGTTAAGATGTTCTACAATATTAAGTATGTTGATTGATCAAATGTTGGTAAAATACCGATACTGAACAAAAACCTACCAAATACCGATTTAACCGAAATCGAAAAAACCGATTCTAGATGGTATGCTATTTGTATTGATTTTTAAATACCGATTTATAAAAATACCGAAAAGTTCGACCAAATACCGAACGATTTATACCGACGCTCACCCCTACTTACTAATGCCAATTGTCATCTTCGTTAGATTCACCTAAAAGACATATTCACCTAAAAGACACAATGAGTGAAATGAAAGGTTACAAAACAATTAAGCTTTTTCGTAATTCTAAGGGAAAGAAGGTTATTAGAGAGAATAGGTGCAAGTAAAACAGAAGACACGGATAATTTAGGAGAACGTGAGACACTTTCAGCACCTATAATTGACAACGAAGTCCCTTTAGCAACCTGAGTAGACTTAACAGGTGAAAAGATGTTAGTGAGTTTAACTATGAAGGAGTTACTAGTCATATGATTACTAGTCCCTGAATCAATAACCCAAGTTTTACATGTAGTAGAAATAAAGGTCAAACCAAAATTATCTCCCCGAGAAGACACTCGAGATATATTAAAAGCAAAAGATGGAGAAGTGTCGATGATAGCAACATGAGCTAATTTATTGTTCTTCTTCTTCTCAGTTTGCTTATGTTTTAACAACTCTGGATAATCATGCTTCTTCCAGCAGACATAAACCATATGTTTGGTACTATTGCAGTGAATGTATAAAGGAGAAGTAGAGTCAGTAGAAAAAGGAGATGGTCGAGAGCGCTTCTTTTGGATAGCAAGAACCGAGGCCTCAGAATGGTTTTGTTCCCATAGTAACCTGTCGCGACAAACTAAGGCTTGGCAAAAGAGAGGTTGCCAAAACACGACTACTAGCTTGATCTAATATGTGATATATACATGCAAGAAATATATAGACCTGATCCTCAGCAATATGTTTCGTCTGTTTCTTAATATTAGTGACACATCATATCGTTGGGGCTTCCATAATCAAGTTCCATGAAGACATCGTAGTATTCTGCAAGAGGCCGACGACCTTGACGCGGTTGAAAGGACTTCTTCATAAGTTCATAGACCTGAGAAAAATCAAAGACATCAAGATGGTTCCTCTTAACTGCATCCCAAACCTCATTGGCCGGTCGTTCCATACTGCAGAAAGTGTGACATCAGATTATCCATCATGGAATTGATAAGCCAAAACTTAACTAGAGCATCTTCAAACTCCATTCATCATGCTTGGATCATCCTCTGCTCGTAAAACTTTTCTTCCTATGATATAGCCTTTCTTCTTCCTGCCAGCAATATGCATCTCCAAAATCTTTTACCAAATATGATAATTAGAACCATCCAGTTTAAAGTAATTGGAGAAGAAGCTTCATAAACGGACATTGTAGAGAATTTTTTGTTGTTGGAAGAAGTTCCCATTAGAGAGGAAGAATCGGTGTTATGGGTTGAGAAGACGACAACCATGGGTTTGTCTTGGTGGTGACTTAGGTTTAGTCTACATCAGAGAAAAAAGAAGGCGGCAGCGAAAATTACTTTCTTTCTGCTCTGTTACCAAATTAACGAATGACTGGTTCATTAATCTCTAGGGGGTATTTATACAATTATATACAGCTTTAAAGAAAAATGACTATACAATTAATACATTGATTTCCTAGATAAATAAGGAAATTACAACTCTGTACTACAACTGTATACTACAGCTATATACAGTTGTGTACTGCTGTAGTCAGCTATGTACTACAGTTGTACTACAGTTGTATACTACAGGTATATACTGTTGTGTACGCTAACTAGTTCATTCCTTCCATGTTTTATTTCAATCGGGAACAATATTATTCCAATGCTTTTCGAGCTCCATTCCCATCATCCAGTTCTTGGCCCATGAACTCGACCTTCCACTTGTGGGAGCGTGTTGGAATATTATAAATATATAACTCTTGACCCTTGCTACAAGTGTAGATTTTTGGTGTAATGGTAGGGACTTTTAACATTTAACTGATGAAATAATGTTTATACGAATCCTGTTCCTTTTGCCTGAGAATAAGTATTGAACTAATATTACAATAAAGTTCTGGATGTACTTCATATGCAAGTGCGAGTGGAATTGTCCGTTGCAACTTCGTCATGTACTTAAATATCTTTTTCAGAAAGAAATCCAAGGTTCCTTAGAGGCTTTGCTGGTAGCCAACATTAACTGGATTGTATAGCTGTGTCATTGCCCCTTCATACGGTTAGATCCAAATATCAAGTGGTTTTTCTTTTCTTTTTCAGTGAGCAACTTATTTATATAATTTACAAATAGGCACCTTAACTGTAAGAGAGATGTATAATCTTGCTCAATATGCATCCACTTGAAGTTAATATTTTAATAGAGAATATGGTTACACAAGAAAGATTTTACTGTATATATCACCTGATATGCATAAAAAGAGAGTGAAAATAGTAGCTTTAGAAATTACTTGCCCACGATGTATTCGTAATAAACATTAGGTTTGTATTATGTGTCATGACTGTTTTGATCTTGCTTTTGATCATTGGAAGTTATGACCATATGAGATTTGATGTTTTTCAAGAGGCTTCAGAGGTTACTTGACTTTCTTACTTGTCCTAGTTTATCTTTATGAACTATAGGATACCAGGTACCATGATACATTTCCTATAGTGCAAAATAAAGTTACTTTTGAACTATGAAATTGATATTCTAACTTGAGTCATGTAGCATTGTCCTGTAAATGTTTCTTTTGCTGTTTAGCATTTGTCATAGCAGTTCCAGAATTTATTGAAGTGTTCAGGTTAAAGTTGACAGGTACACTGTTGGAAAAATCACACCTGTGCATACACGTGAAGTCCGTTCTTCCGATTTTGGTCCTCGAGCTAGAATCAAGATGTTCTTCCCTCGCAATGGTTCTCAATTCACTCCTCCGCATTACTCGATTGATTTCTTTTGGAAGGATTATTGTCCAATGGTATTTAGGTACTAATTTATCCTTCTTTTTATCTAAATTAGAGGACAAGCTACGGTATAACCTTTATATGTTGGATCTCCTATTCCATTTTGAAGCATCTTACATATATTAGGCAACACAGTTTTTTCAAGTTAAAATATTGCTTCTTCTTCTTATTATTATTATTAATATATTTTTTTATTTTTTTATTTTGCTTCTTATTAATCATGTAGAGGGAAGGTAAGAGATGGGTCATACTTTGTTTTAGAAAATGATCTTCATTGCTTTGATGAAAGCATTAGACGTCTTTGGGTTCGTCTGGAAACTTGATAAACATTTTTTTTCCAGTCTCCTCTGATGTTGGCCTCTTTGCTTATAGCTATTATTATTTTCATGCACTACTTCCCAGGTACTCTGAATCTTTTGACAGTTCTATTAAGAATAAGTATTACTAATTATAAGTTCAGAGGAACTTCTAATGATCTTTTGTTGTACACTCAAAGACTATACTAATTCTCAAAGGCTTGTTATCTGTATATTTTTGTAGTATTGCTGGAACCCATCCACAATTTAAAAGAAAAATTCATAATGTGGGAAGAAATATGCGATATTTGCAGCAAAGAGGAGGAATTTACAGAGAGATGGATGAAACGCCATTAGTATTGGTGTTGGGTACAGTGCCAACTCCAATGGCGCCCCATAGGAAAGAGGGAGTGGGGATTTATCCATCGGCGCCAACTCCAATGGCGCCCCATAGGAAAATTCTTATTTTCCTATTATTATTTTTTCAATCCATTCGTAACTAGTTTCTTTAATTCGTAAATTAAAATATTCATTTATATTTTATATGTTACTAGTTTCTTTAATTCGGAAAGTTCTCTTCTCTCACTTTCCATCCTATCTTTTAATATTTAATTGAAATGTTTTCTCAAAAATATATTGTCAATTTTTTTGTCTCAGTCTGTATTTTAAGATTTGGTCAATTTTAGTTTAGAAAATAATTTAATTATTTGATTTATGATCTAATTAATTAAATTTATGTCTTATCTATTTGTGATATCTAAAGAATTAAATAATGTTCTAAACTGAAATTGACCAAATCTTAAAATAATTAAATCATCTTCCAAATAGATAAAACATTTCAATTAAAGGTTAAAAATAGTAATTAATCAAATCTAAAAGGATTTTGAATATTTTCTGTGCTATAATTGTTGAAAATGATATAAAGAAAATATCTTAATCAATTCTAAAGATATTTAACTAATACATTAATTAATGTCTATATTTGATCTGCTGTGAATGTCCATTGTTTAGATCAATTGGGCTCCTGCCTTATAACATTTGACGTTAGTCCATAGTCGAGCTTAAACATGCCAAGCTCGGCCCTACTTGATTGCAGCCCTACATAAGAGTTATAATTAGATGAAAATTTCTTTTTTCTTTTCCCGAAACAAATGAGACAGATGCAGTTAAATCCTTTGTCCCTTACTTTCATGCAAAATTCCAAAGCCTGTACTGATAAAAATAGAATAAAATTTAAAACTCGGTGAGAATATATCTTTAATATACTTTTATGTGCTACAATAGTTGAAAATGATATTTTCTTTATATCTTTATTTTAATTAATATATTAGTTAAGATATTTTCAGATTTAATTAATATATTAATTTAAATATATTTTTTTATATTTTTTGACAATATTTTTTTGAAAACATTTCAATTAAATATTAAGGGCGCGTTTGATTACAAGGTGGAAAATATGTGAAAAATAAATTAACTCCATGGAATTATTTTACTAGGAAAAAATTCTATGAAAAAATCCACGGAATTAATTTGGGTGTTTGATTGTTGTTATTTTTCATTGAAAATAGTTATTTTTCATGGAAATTGATATTTTCCTATGGGTTGAGCCAGTTTTATTTTCCACCATTTTGGAGGAAAATATGGAAAATGATAGATTTTTGAAAAATAATTCCATGGAAAATATACGCTATCAAACACTACACAATTTGGTGAAAAATTTGTGATGAAAATATTTTCCATGGAAAAAAGCTCAATTAAACACAACCTAAAAGATAAGGATGAAAAGGGAGAGGAGAGAACTTTCCGAAGTAAAGAAACTAGTAACAAATAAAATATAAATGAAAAATAATAATAGGCAATAGATAAAAAAAATATCTAAAATTCTAAATTTAAAGATGATGGCCAAATTTTTTTTTTTTTTTTAAAGATAATGGCCATGAGAGGAAAAGATAAATATTTTATTTCATGTAAAGATTTGAATTGCAATATTAGTATCTCATATCATATCTTAAAGTTATTTTTTTAATTAGGTAATTACGGGAGCACCAAAGGAGTTGGCGCCCCACCACTCCCTCCCTTGGGACGCCAACTCTAATGGCGCCCCACTCCCTCTATGGTGCCCCATTGGAGTTGGCGCCCCACCCTAGAGCGCCAATACTAATGACGTTTCATCCCTCTGTAAAATTCCTCAAATTTCTCCTCTTTGCTACAAATACCACATATTTCTTCCTCTGTATGAAATTTTCTGACAATTTAAATTATCAATGTAAATAGATAACAAAATGATGAGAGAATTGGTTAAATATCAAGTGAATTAGAACAATACATGGCTTCCGACTACAATCAGTTATAGAACTATTTCATTGTTTTATATTAGATGCCTGGATTCATATACTTAGTCTATTTCCATCATACCATTTACTTTGTATCTTATTGACCTTAAAATTTTCCTTATTAACAAACTATATATAATGGATTTTTTTTCCAGGAATCTACGAGAAATGTTTAAGATAGATGCTGCAGATTACATGATGTCCATATGTGGAGGTGATGGTCTGAAGGAGCTTTCTTCTCCCGGGAAAAGTGGAAGCATATTTTATCTTTCCCAGGATGAAAGATTTGTCATAAAGACTCTGAGGAAATATGAACTTAAGGTTTGACTTTTATGCTAGTTACTGATTAGTTATTACTTTTTATATTAGTGTCAATTGGTTTTGCTGTAGCCTGTAAAAGTTGCTTGATGACTACCTCACCTTGTATGACTTCTCAATCATTTAAATTGCCAGGACCATACTTAACCAGAAAACAGCAAAAAGAAAAGAACAGTATATGAAACGGTCATTAATCTAAGAAGCATAGGTACGGGTACAGTACGTACAGTTTATGACGAGGTTTCTTCTCTCTCAATCTATACCTGTATATATAGATCCTCTTTTCTCCTCAGTCATAGGGGTCTGGACCCCCACTAGGGAGTGTGGTGGTGGGGCGGGAATTTTGCCCGCATCCCATTCCCAATTCTTGTTCACCCGGATGATCGTGTTGGGTGAATTGTGACCTTATACGATCCTGTTGGGTGAGCAAGAGCTACTTTTGGCCAATAATCCTACAAAGAGACTTCCGATATATATATATATATATATATATATATATCGGAATATATATATATATATATATATAATATATATATATATATATATATATATATATATTTTTTTTTTTTTTCCGATATATATATATAATCATCAAGGACGGTAATTGGGCACCTCAGGAGTTGAGTACATCACAGCTGACAGGAGATTACGCAAATAGAAATACAGAATAGCATGGACTACTGGAAATGGATTTACAACAAAATTTTCTCTGCACTGGATGCATATAACCTGATCAGGAGACAATTTACTCAACCAGAATGGCTTAACATGATCTAGTACAAAGGATATTGTAACAAAAATGTCCTATTGTACTTATAGAGGGATAAAGGATATGATACCCACAAAGAATAGAGTTTTGAGCTATGGGATGCACATTTCAGGTGAGTGTGAGTTATGTAATATCACAGATGAATCCGTAGACCATATTTATTTTCTTTGTGACTACGGTAGAAATATTTGGAAGACGATCAAAGGTCTCAAGCTTCAGAGGAAAGGGTCTTATACACTGGTTGAGGAAATTCGGGAACTTAAGGATAAATACAAAAAACAACAACCCAAGTTTACTCCTTGTGAGGCATCTAATTAATGCTGCGGTGTGGCATATATGGCAGGAAAGAAATGGGAGAGTCTACCAGAAGGAGATCTGATCAGCATGTCTGCAACAGAGAATAATCAAAGACATCAAAGATCTTATGCTTAATTGTAAATATATCTTTGACGATGAGTCGATGACCCTAGTTCACTTGATGTGCTGAGTTTTTGGTATTACACAAGAGTATAAGGCAATGAGATGACATACGGAATATTTGTAAATACTTTTCTTTTTATTAGTTCAATAAAAAAACTGAACTTTCTTCAATATATTTATATAGATCGATTTTAGATCCGCACACCCAGTGGCCTAGTCGTGTGCTTAAATATTAAAGGTGGCATATATATACATATATACACACACACACCTTTCCATACTTTATATTCGGGTACGTCAAGAAGCACCAGCCCAAGTGGTTAGTCGTGGAGACATAAGTACCGAAAAACCGTGTTGGAGGTTCGAATCCCCCTGAGCACGTCATGTGCTCAAATTTTAAAGGTGGAGTAAACCGAGAAGTTCAGGTATTAGTTGATTTAGAGCCGGACCTGAAGGAGCCTCTATCCAGTTAGAGTGGGCTGATGGTCGGCCTTGAGTAGAGCATGCGATGGAGACAGACGTTAGAGGTTGATCGAGTAAGGATGCATCTGATGCAATAATGGAGGATTGACGTGCAGAGAAACAAGACCCGAGCTTAGGTTGGGTAGTAAGACCCCGGACTTACCCTGTGGATGTAATACAATCAATTAACCTGCTGCATACACTCCCCCCCCCCAACCCCCCCCCCCCCCCCCCCCCCCACCCACACACACACACACAGGGGTCCCATTGTTTGAACCCACCCAGCCAGACCTGATGCTGCCCCACGTACCACCTGCTATATATTTGTGGGTGGGTGCGTATGCGGTGTGTGTGTGTGGGTTGGGGGGGGGTGGGATTGGGTGGGGGGTGGGGTTGGAGGGTGGATGTACCTATGAGTACCCAAGGAGTAAAAGTAATCGGTGAGTACCGAGAACAGGTCTGCCTTACTAAATGGAGTATCCCTGGTTCATTATGGTTGATTAATAAGGGTATGACGATGTATGTTTCTTTAATTGATCATTTTATCATTTGATTGTATTTGAAACCTGCTATCATAAACTTTTTCAAGGTTTATTTATTTGTTTATTCATTTCTTATGTGAAAATGGTTGCATACTAAGGTTGTATACTAAGGTCACTGGGATGTAAAGCATGCCATAAATCATTAAATATATTATATAATATACTATATTGCAAATGTGTCTCTTGAAAATGTTCCACATTCCGGTTCAATGTATCGCGTTCCGGATCAACATACCATGTTTTGGATAAGCGTCCCGGAGCAGTCTACTATCCCAACGTACCGCGTATCGGAATCCAGTGGCGTTCGCTTTCGTTACGAATACCATAACGTTCCAAGTAACCTTATCTAGAAGACTACTAACTAAACCAAGCTACTATTTTGTTTTCTCAATTCATATAGAAGAAACAAAGTGAATAGGAGACCAATTGGAAAGAGAGAAGTTGAAGGCCGACTAACAAAACACCGCTAACTACCATTGGATTCTAATGTTATGTGGTATAATATGGACATGTAAAAGTAGCAAAAAAGATTGTAAGAGTGAAAAGCAATGGCTGGACATTGAAAGAAAGTTGGAGGTGGAATGAGAAAGTTAAAAGGTTATTAAAGCAAAAAAGAATTGCCTTAAGTGAGAAAAACTTAGAGAGATAAAGTAGCGAAAAAGAAAGCTAAGAAAGCAATTATTGAAGCTAAATCTATGGCATATAATTAATCATATAGGAGGTTAGAAACTAAGGAGGAAGAAAAGGATATTTATAGCCTTGCTAAGAGTAGGGAAAGATATAACAAAGACTTGGGTAATATTAAGTATATCAAGAACGATAACCAAAATTTATTAGTAAGATAAAATAATATTAAGGAGAGGTGGAGGAGTTTTTTTCACAAGCTATTTAATGATAGAAACCTAAAAAAGCTTAGTTTGGATTCAGGGTTAGCTCATGACGAGTCTTATTGCTATTGTCGTAAGAATTTTTGAAGTTAAGGATACATTAAAGAAAATAAAAAATGAAAAAGCAGTCGGTCTGGACTATGTTCCTATTGAGATTTGGAAATATTTATGTGAGAAAGGATCAGAATAGCTTATTGAGTTATTCAACAAAATCTTGAGGATTAATAGAGAAGCGGTATTAAAGTATCCATATATAAGAACAAGGGAGATATACAAAGTTGTAACTATCGATGAATTAAACTTAAGATTCATAATATGAAACTATGGAAAAGAGTGATCGAACAAAGATTAAAAAAAGACTAAAATTTAGGGGGTGCAACTTCGGGCGGGTTGGATCGGTTCGGGCTTGAACTCAACCCGAGCATAACCCGATGACTCATAAGCCTAGCTCAAGCCCAGCCCGATATCGGGTTCAACATATGAAGCCCAAGGCCGAGCCCAGAGGAATAGAAAAGAAACCCATGTTACTTGGGTTGGGTCGGGTCCATCGGGTTTATCTGGCTCTAATATGATATTTGAAATAATTTTAAACAAAATTAATTTTAAACACAATCAAATAGCAATCAAGCCTCAATCATTACAAAATACAAACTGAAATGATATTTAGGATAAGGAGTTGAAGAGTTTGGGTGAAAATTTTTAGGGTTTAAACTTTTTATCTAAGTATGAAACAATGTATTTATATAAAAATATACTATATGTATGTTGGGTTCCAGGTTCTTTGGGTAACTCGACACATGAGCCTCAGGCCAACCCGATTTTTGATCGGGTTCAAATATTTTAATCCGAACTTGAAACCTAGCCCGAGTATCTTTAACCCTAACCCAACTCATTAATGGCTTTACCCAATTGGGCTCGGGGTTAGCCCACCCGAATTGCACCCCTAGTAAAATTTCATAGAATCAATTTGGTTTTATGCCGGGAAGATCTATTGTTGAAGTCATTTACTTACTGAGAAGATGAAAAATTTAGAAAGAAAAAGACAAATTTGCATTTTTTTTTTTGACTTGGAGAAAGTTTATAATCAAGTTCCTAGAGAGAGAATGTCGTGATCTGTGAAGTAGAAAAGTTTTTAGTAGTTATATTAAGATTATTAAGGATATGTATAATAGAATTATGATGACCGTGTGAACTATTGGAGGTGATTGTAATCTATTCTCTATTACCATTGGCTTATATCAAGGATTGAGTCGTTACCTTTCTGCGATAGTCATGGATGAAATTACTAGGCATATCCAGGAGAAATTTCTGTGGTGTATGATGTTTGTTGATTATATTGTGTTGGTTGATAAGAGTTAGATGATAAAATGAAAGTATGGAGAGAGACTTTTAAATCTAAGGGATTTAGGATTAGTATAACAAAGACAATATATGAAATGTAATTTTACCTCGAAGTTAAGAAAAAAAGGAGAAAGATAGTCTTCTCTCCTCGGCAAAGTGAATACAAAGGTAATCACTAAGAATGGGGAGAATTTTCTTTTGACCGAGCTCGCTTAAGTTGTGCTTAGTTTAGTTGCTCTTCGGCTTTCGAGAACATGACGTACTAGTTCTTGAGAGCGAAGACTAAATAACCTAATAAAGATAGGGTTGGGGTGTTTATTCTGACTGAAACAAGGCCAACCAAAAGAGAATTGAGAGCACATCTTTGAAAAGGAGTGAGATTGATTAATAAAGGTGGGTCACCTGGAAATGATAGTTTATCCATGAAAGGAATTTAAAGGTACATGTCCTAGAAAGGAGAGATTTATGCACCCTAAGAAGTATAACGCACCATCACCTACAATCCTTTCCTCTACCGGGGACTTCAACGAAATGAAAACGGGTGGCATTGTCGTATGCTCGACTTTGCCCTGGTGTATATCCTGGAGTACTCCTATGGTCGATTTGTCACCCATACATTGTGGGCTTGGTCCCGTCTCAATGTGGAGAATGCCCCCTCAAACAGCCAACTCCAAGAATAGGGGATACAAGCTTTGTTTTTTTTTTTGGAAAAAGGTAAATTTTATTCCAAAGGAAAAGTCATAATCTTACAACATACAATCAGAGTGGGACTCCCACTCCTCAATTCTGCATAGCATGTACATCAAACTCGATGTTATGGAGAATACCAACCGGAGGGGTGACCAGCCCCTCAAAGATCCGACGGTTTCGCTCCCGCCATACATGCCAAACCGAAGCAGCCAGACGAACTCTGGCTGTTCTGAACCAATCCTTCCCTCGACCCCTGCTATCTCGGATCACCGTGATGATGTCCCCAATACCTTTCCCGGAGGCGCATACTCCCAATACACGACTCTGCTCCGACCAGATCTGTCATGCTAGAGTGCACTCGAAGAAGATATGCTTTATAGATTCAGGCTCCAAACAACAAAGCACACACTTGGAATCCGGAACCGGCACACCAAACGAACTCAGGCGATCTCTAGTCAAGAGGCGGCCCAGTAGAAGCTTGTAAACACACAACTGCATCTTCCTGGCCAGACCTTTGCACCAAACGAACTCATAATCGGGACTCTGAGGGAAGGTACGCCGGATAAGGTTGTAGCAACTACGAAATTGGAACTCCCCAGTTCCCGAAGGTGCATCCGTCGGCTTCCAAGTCCACCGATCCGCCGGCAAAGCCGGATCAATGGCTGTAGACATAATGATCGCACCCAGCTCCTCGGTGAACCGATAAGAATCCGGCCTCCACTCCCCATTACGGATGATGCGACTACACGTCAGACCACGCCTGTTCTCCTGATGAGTCGGGACTCCCCTTATGTCCAACAGCGAACGCCGATCAAGCCAAGGATCCTGCCAGAGGTCCGTACTCGACCCATCCTTTATGACCCTCCGGATAGCCGACTTGAGCACCCCTCTGTGTCTCAGGATAGTCTTGAAAGTGACTTAATGGTTGTTGTCAGTAGAACACGTCCAAAAGTTGCCCTGCTTCACGTATCTGCTGTGCATCCAGCCCGCCCAGAGAGACCTCCCGCTAATGAATCTCCAAGCCAGTTTAAGCGCAGAAGCCTTCCTAATCTCCAGCAACGGCCTGAGTCCCACTCCTCCCTCCTTTCTGGGACGACAGAGCTTCTCTCAGGAGATCGCATGCATATCCCCCCTCCAAATGAAATCAGCACAGAGTCGCTCCACTCGCCGAATAGTAGCCACAGGAAGGAGGATGGACTGATGCCAGAATTGGGCCACAGCCGAGATCACCGATCTGACCAGCTCAATGCGTCCGCCAAAAGACAGACCGACTGCTTGCCACCCTTCTACTCTCCTCTGGACATACTCGACCAGACTATGGCAGTCCTGATCCCGCGCATAGTTGACTGTGAGAGGCACTCCTAAGTACCGCACCGGAAGATCACTCCTCGCGATACCCAGCACATCAACCCGCTCCTCCTTCCGGGTGCACAGGAAGCTGAAGTAGACCCTACTCTTATCCCTGTTCATCTGGAGACCCAAAAAGGACTTCAAATCTTCCATAATAGCCGCAAGCGTCAGCAACCCCTCCGTCGAAGGCTGGATGAAGACTAGCAGATCATTCGCATAAATAAGATGAGTAACTGGGGAGTCCATCCTCCGAAACAGAGGAACCAGCCGTCCACGGTGCACTGCCAGATCCATCAAGCAAGTAAAGTATTCCATAACAAGCGTGAACAGGTAAGGGGACAGTGGGTCACCTTGCCTAAGCCCACGGTTGCTCTGGAAGTACCCATAAGGAACACCCTGGATGAGAACAAAGAAAGTAGGGGACGAAATGCACTCCCGAATCAACGCAACCCAGTGCTCTGCGAATCCCATGGCGGACATCAGGTGACAGAGGAAGTCCCGATTGACCATGTCATACGCCTTCCTCAGATCCAGTTTGACACAAGCTTTCTCCCCTCCGGGTCTGCTAAATCCTTTCACCATCTCATGAGCCAGGAGGCTGTGCTCTGCGATCGACCTCCCCTTGATGAACGCAGCCTGATTCGGAGATACCAAGTCCTGCATGATCCCCTCCATCCGCTAGCACATAAGGTGCGTAATTATCTTATAAAGATAATTACAACACGCAATAGGTCTGAAATCTGCCAATGCTGTCGCTCCCTCCTTCTTTGGCACCAAGGTCAGGAAAGTGTGATTCAGTTCTTTTAGAAGCTTCCCGTTGGTGAAGAATTCCTGCACCACCTCCACGACCTGATGCTTCAGAATGTCCCAATGGCGTTTGAAGAAACCACTGTTGAAGCCATCCGGACCAGGGGCCTTGTTGGGATCCGCCACCTTGATAATAGATTCCACCTCCTCCAATGTCACAGGGGCAAGAAGAATGCTATTTCCATATGGTGTCACCAATCTCTTCGTAACAACCTCTGGAAATACAGACAGGTAGTCAGTCTGTAAATATAACTCAGAATAGTACCTGACAGCCTCGTCCTGGATCTCAGCCGACGTCCCCACCAGATTGCCATCTGCGTCGAGAAGCTGGGATATGTGATTCCTATTCTGTCTTGTCCGGATAACATCATAGAAGAACTTGGAGCAACGGTCGCCATCCTTAAGCCAGGAACATTTGGCTCGCTGTGCCGAGCTAATCTCCTTCTGCAGCCTCAGGATGTTGACTTCCCCGATCAGCTCCTTCTCTCTAGCCGCCAGGTCCCCATTGAGCATGTCAGCTTGCATATCCTGCTGCAAGGTCCGCAACTCCACCTCCTTATCCTCTAAGGTGGACTTGGACAACCCCTGCACCCAACTCCTGAGGGCTCTCTTCGTAGCCTTGAGGCGACGAACCAAGCGGAATTGAGCCGTCCCCTCCTGACCACTAGTAAGCCCCTCTGCGACAGCCTCCAGGTAGCCCTCCGAGAGATACCAACTGTTGTTATACCTGAACGGGCGGGACTTCCCAAGAGATCGAGCTGTGAAGCCAACCCTGATCGGGGAATGATCGCTCGTCCCAGCGGCAAGGCCCTCAGCCGAAGTGTTGGGGAAGAGACGAAACCACTCCCCATTGCCCAGAGCTCGATCAAGCTGACAAGCAACCCTGTTATGAGTTGCTTTGTTGTGCCAAGTCCAGATGAAGCCTGAGCGAGCCAGTTCTCGAAGTCCCGCAAGCAGGAGGCATCTCTGGAAATCATAGAGGATAGAATCTGGAACCGGACGACCCCCCAGCTTCTTCCCTTGATGCAGAAGGGCATTGAAGTCCCCGATCAAGAGAAGAGGAACGCCCGACGAATCAGCAACAGAGGAAACCAGGGAGATGTCGCACCATAGGGACTCCCGTCTCCTTCTGTCATTGTGGCCGTAGATAGCCCCCAGTAAGAACCGGAAGCCACCCTTATTCACGAAGGAGATGACAATCAACCTATGTTACCCGGACTCTCCACTTTAAGGACAAGTACCCGTGTCGACCCTTTAGGATATGGGTATGGGTATGAAATCCGTATCCGATCCTCCATGGTGACAATCGGATCCTTCATGGTGACAATCGAAAGACTGGTAGTGAAGTAGATAGTTTATTTTAATGTGGTAGTGATGTAGATAGTTTATTTTAATGTGGATAGTTTATTTTAATATGGTAGACTGGTAGTTAAGTAGTAGGGGAGCTGAAGGGACGGTCCCTTAGGGACTTATTCAACTAGTTGAGTAAAGTTTACTAGTAATTTATAATTACTGGTTGTCTTTTTACGAAACCTTAGTCATATTCCCGTATCCGTACCCAAAATTTGGATCCTTTTTAGTCGAGTCTGTGTGTCCTTCAATTATGAGTTTGAAGGACCCGACTCTTGGATATGTACCCGTACCCGACACCCGTACCCGAGTCCAGGTAACATAGCAATCAACTGCTCCGTCATCAAGATCAAGTCACCATCCCAATTCTTCGAGTTCCAGGGAACCCAAATCCTGGCCATGTCACATAGAGCCAGGTTGTACAATTGGGCCCAATGAGAAGGGGTCCGCCGAGCAAGAGTCTTCTCACCTTTGATTTTGGATTCTAATAGAACAGCAATGTCACATTTCTCTCTGTGGAACATCCCACAGATCTCTCTCCACCTCCCTAGCGAACACGTCCCCCTCACATTCCAGGCGATAATAGCCATTAATTAATGAGAGGTGGGGCCCCCCTGAGCAACTCCCGGATCAGCACCTGGGGAAAGTGCCGCATCCGTCGCTAAAGAATCCTCCTCCATCCCAGTCGGAACCGCCTGTTGGGGAGCAACCCGAGATAGAACCAACGTCCAGGCAGGGTTGTCAACACACACCGCCTCCTCTCTGTTAGTAGTATGTCCCACCACCCTGGAGGGGCCATCCCTCAACAGGCCGACAGCACGTCTCTTCCTACAGTAAACCTGCCCTCCAGACGATCCGCCATCCCCTCGGGCCTCAATCTCCGACGCCACCATACCTCTAGTAACTATACTACTCAGCCCCTGGCAAGAGTTCATCGCTCCACCCGTGGGAGCAAGCTGAGTGGATACGACTAGGCTCAAACCACCATCCCTCACAGGATGAGTAACCTCCCCCACCAAGACCTCCGCGCCACTATCATCTCTGAGATCCATATCGCAGGGAACCTCTGGAGCCTCACTAAGAGGGATAGTAGGCTCCACCGGAGGTCCAACCTCCAAACACGCACTGGCCAGATGTCCGAAGCAGGAACAACGTGAACAGGTAGGTGGGACCCATTCATATTCCACCTTCTGGGTGAGCACCTCCCCAGAAGGGATCTCATAATCCACCATCGTCGGAAGCTCCTTCCTGTCCGAATCTCCACAAAGATCCTCGCGTACATCAACCGCGTCCGAAAGGCAGTAGCTTCATCTGCCTTGATCGGGGTGCCCATCAAGCTGGCTAGCCGCATCAACAGAGGTATGCTCCAAAATCCGACCGGGAACTCTGGGAAGCGAATCCATACAGGGATGGCATTCAGAACTTCCCTCTCACATCGAAGTTTCGGGGTCCACTCCTTGAGAATAATCAGTCTGCCGTCAAACGTCCAGGGACCGCCTTGGAGGATCCTAGCGACATCCTCTGCCAGTCCAAACTTCACATAATAGAAGCCGTTCTCGCGAGCATAGAACTCCATACTACCTTTAGGCTGCCAGACCCGCGCTGCATAGCCCCGGATCTGCCCGTAAAAAGGCTTGTTGCCTAGGACATACAGGACGAGGGTATTCTCCCAATATGCTGACACCTTCTCAATCTCCTCCGCAGGAAAAGATGCCCGGAAACCCCTCCCTGCCTTGATCGGTGGCACGTACTCCATCGATGTGGGACTTTTCGGTCCCACAGGTTTGCAAATCTCAGCCCAGGACCGTCCAGCAGGCCGACCAGACGCCCCGTGTGGCCTGGGGCAACCTCCGGCCTGGATAAACCAGATCTTGGAACCACGGGGTCCACCACCTTACCCTTCCCTTTATCCGCCGCGGTCGCCTTTGGCCTCCAGTCCACCGATCTCCCAGTAGACACCGCAGGGCCACGGGTCGATGGACGCGCCCCTGACCCACTCTGACGACTGTCAGCCGGATGACGATCCCGAACATGGCCCTGTCCTCCTCCTACCTTTCCCCCGGTCTTCGCCGCACGCCGACGCATAACCGTCGTCCAACCTCCTCCCTCCGACTGGCTCCCCTGAGATCCAGAACCGGCTCCGAATTCAAAATATGAGGCGGTAGAAATCCCCCGAAGAATCCGATCCCCTTCCATAGGCACTGGAACCGACCCTGACCCCCCTTCGGCAGGGTGAGACGCCGCAGCCATCATCCGAGGGAGGTCGCCCGACCCCCTCGACAACAGATCCGCCCCCCCCCCCCTCCGCGGGAGGGGGCGCCGCCACCGACCGTCCTCCCAGGGGGTCCGCCCGACCCCTCCGCTCGCACTTCCGCCCCCCCCCCCCCCCCACACCGCCGGGGGGTACGCCGCCATTCGAGCCAGCACCGGGGGGCCCGCCCGACCCCCCCACCGATGAACCATCGCCTGCCGCGCCACCGGTCTGGGCTCCGCCGCCGGACTGGGAGTGCTGGCTGGCCCCCCCCCCTTCTTGCCATGCTTCCTACCCTCGCCGGCGAGGGGGTCCGGCGGCCGTGGGGGGGGGGGGGGGCTCCCGAGCCGCCCTAGGGTTTCCCGAGGCCACGATCGCGCGATCGCCTGCTCCTGACATTTTTCATATATATGGATACAAGCTTTGTTATTGTTGTATATATATATATTTTTTTTTGTTGTATATATATATATATATATATATATATATATATATATATATATATATATATATATATATATATATCATCATCATCCAAGTCTTCTCCTTATGGAGTATAAGAAAGCTTTATAAAATTTTTCAGAACTTATATGATAAGATGTCGACCTAACAGCAACACTCTATCTTGGCGCCAAATTTCTAGCCTTGTTAAGGTGGCACAAGGCAGGGTCCTCAATGCTAAAATTAGGAGTGCATGGTATGTAAGTGAAGATAAATTTGTGGTTTATGACTGGAACTTTGTGTTGTAGTTTGCAGCTCTAAACCTATACAAATATTGTTTAGCATTTTCGCTTAAATACATACGAAATGTTCAATCAAAAACAAATTAATCAATATTACTCACATTTATACCATAAACCAATACTGAATAAATCATAATTGAAGTTTTAAAATACAATAATAGTAAGAAGAAAAAAAGGTTGGAAGTACCTGTGTAAGTAGCCAAAAGAACACCCTCATTAAATGAAAACGTGAAACTGGAAAACAAGAAAGACAACAAAGGAAAGAAACTTGCCACACAGATCAACAACCATCAGAGTATCGGAAGTCAATCATCAATGTTGGAATCATAGTTACATGGTAGACCTATATCCCCACCGAATCACATCCATGGTACAGTGTTCCTGTTCATGGTACATTTTTTTTAATCTGGATCGTTATGTACTCGATCCTGATTACTAAATTTGGCGATCTGAATCACACTGAGATCTCATATAAACTTGCTTCTGTAAGGGTTCTATCAATACAAAAAAAGTTGGGAAAAAACATATTTACTGGCAATTTGGGACTCCATAGATAATCACACTTCTTAAGAACCTTGACTTGGTAGTTTGTATCATTGTTTTTTCTTTGTTATCTCGTAGTTATGACTCATGAGCCATCACTTAATTTTGTAAGCTCTTCATGCAAATAAGATACTGGATTATGAGGTTTTGTGGTCTTTGTTGTTCAACATGAAGGTTCTGAATCATTTTCTGGTTTATTTTGTGTTATAGTTCATCTACATATTTTGGTATGGCACAATTGTACCATTTTTAGGGTGTCTCTTGGTTGTTGACGGTAAGGCTTGTTGCTTGCATCATGGAGGATGAGGGTTCGGGTCACGGTAACGGCCTATTCATATATATGGGGTAAGACTGTGTACATCTTAACCCTTCCCAGATTTGTGTAAGCGGAAGCCTCGTGACATTGTGGGGGCACTCTTTATAATTGTACCATTTTATTTTGGAATGATCCGTCCAAGTTGATGTAGTTCTAAGAAAAATCAAGTTTTACATCTTACCGAATGAAGTAAATTAGTAGGTTTTGAATTTATTATGTTTTATATAAGGTTTTATTTAGTACATAAAAGTCTAGAGTCCATTTGAACAAGTAACTAAAATCGACCTAATTAGTATTTCAATGTGTATCGTGAACCGAATTGGGGACTCGGCTTATCCTAGCCCTTCTATCTTGAAAATAAAGACGAGTAGTTTACCTCATTCCTGAATCACTACCATGATCATGTACGTATCTTGTTCCAGGTAACTACAATCAGGATTCTTGGGTCTTGGAATTAACAAAGGGATATTTACCTCATGGCAGTTGACAGTGCATGTTGGAGTCAGAAATGACATTTTGTGGGTTTGAGCAGAAGGGAATGAATGCTAGGAGAAAAGACTAATACTCCTTTCCTATTATCTAGTATCTTTGTTAAATTAATAATATCAATAACCTTATGTTATTGGGCGATCCGATTCCAAATCCAAAAATAAATTTGGCCAAGGCCGTGTCACTTTTAAGTCAAGGTGAGTCAAGTTGGCCTCCCGTGCCAAGCGGAAGCCTTAGGATCTTGCCACCTAAATACTTGTTGCCTAGGCATGAGAGCATCCGAAGCGCCTAGGAGGCCACTTAAGGTGGTGAGGGGAACACCTTTTACAACACTGGCCAAGGTAGCTATTAGTATGAGAGCGTCATGCCCCATAGAGTGGCCAATTGACAACCATGTAGTAAGTTTTGGATCTGCGGTTTAAACTCATGCAACAAATGAGCACCCTAAGTACCTGTAGTCTATAAATATATATGTTTGTCACAATTAGTCTAGCACAAGGGACCACATGCATATGTCTCTTTTCTCATTTAGTCCAGGTGTCCCATGTGTTCATAAGCCCCCAATTGCTCATGTTAGATTTAGCGAATCTATCTAGTCTAATTTAGTCCCACATTGGAAAAGTTGTCCAAGGAAAGTTCTCCTCCTTTATGTTACTCAAGCCCAACAAAGAAGTGTCAATGTAGTTTTTCCACATCTTCATTGTGGTCCCAAGTACTGAATTAATTAGAACGTGACATGTGTACCATGTGCACATGTGTTGGCCCAATTACTAGATTATTTAGAATGCGCCGTGTGTCCTCCGTACCGGTATTTTCTTTTTTCTATTATGACATACTAGCAACTGCTTATATATCAAAATTAACCACTTGAAGTAGAGTTGTTAGTGCTTGTCGACATAAAGTTTGGAAAATCAGTCAGGAGTTTAATACCCCTACATGCTCTATGCACTTAATTATGAAGGGGATGAATTGTGATGTTTTAGGTAGCAGCTGATTCTTAATGGAAGAAACTACGAGAATGAGGTCGGATGGAGTGTAGTTGATTGTTTGATGGAGAATAGTGTGAGTGGAGGATCGTGTGGTATATATTGGCCCGAGGTGTGGCGACTGAGATAAAAAGGATGCTAGAGGCATCGAAAACGTGGGTTACATACAGTAAGGCCAAATGTTTATTTGGTGATGTTGGTTTCTCCCCAAGCACTGTTATTACCATACCCTGAAGTCGCAAAGTAGTTAGCTATGGTGTTATTACCTAATTTGTTTTACTAACATCTCAATTTTCAGCCCTTTGTTTTTTGTGCAAAATCTTTATTTATGACATATCATTTGGGTTACATATGGTAAACAAATTTGGTGTTTTATGTATCCTTTAATTCTATAATGACAGTTGTTGGTATTCTATATGAAATAGATACCAAGTGAGAAGTCTCTAAAGAAATATCCATTTGGAAATTTTGAACAATAATTATATAGTTAGTAAGGTTAGTATTATCTTGCGGTTGTCTCATCTACTGGATATATTTGGCTTTCTTTCTCAATTGACTAGTACATCTTAAGGTTCGCAGTATCGGTATCAGTATCAGAATCGGTATCAGACCCTTCCTATGGGTATCGGAATTGGTTATCATTGGTATCGGCAGTTTCGGATTGGAGTATCATTTTTTTTTTTTTTCAGTAAGCAAATAATTATTAATAAATTATTCAAATTTTAGAAAAAAAATATTTTATAGATTTAGCCATAATTTTAAGTATTTTATGTGTTGTTTCTTAATAGTTTTGAAATTGAATGAAATAATAGTCACTCTTATTGATTGGTTTACATGCGATAAATATTTTTTATTCATTTACATGATTTTACAACCTTACTATGCTTTTACACCCTTGCTGATTGGTCTTTGTTATTCAATTTCCTCTACCAAATTGACTGGAAAAGCGACCCCAACGTCGATATCAGTCAATATTGGTAGCTGTCGGTATTGGATCGGGGCATGTCAAACAGTATCGTTATCGGCCGTATCGGATCGCTATCGGCCGATACTGCACACTACGATTATTTTCGTTCTTTATTTTTGTTGGATATTATCATTAATACTAAGTTGGTCATGATGTAGTTGAATTATATATCCTTTTTCCTGAATCAATCAGTAGAGCATATGTATTGAATTGTCTAGTATTTCTTGTTTTTCAACATATCTTTTTTCTTTCATAACTTTTTTCTTGAATCTATTGTGTCCAGCTTATATATGTTTGATCAGAGGAACACTTTATGTCATTCTATTACCTGTAAAGTTAAATTCCTATAAGGAGATGTAAAGTTAAATATCTATAAGAAGATGACATAATGGATCCTTCTCGTTTGATAGTGTTGAAATTTGTGTGTAATCATTTTCTTCTTTCAGATTCTACTTAAAATGCTTCCCAAGTATTACAATCATGTTGGACTCCACGAGAATACCCTCGTAACAAAGTTTTTTGGTCTTCATCGTATTACGATTAGAGACGGAAGGAAGGTATGATTCAACAGTGATATTATTCTACATTCTGATAGAGGTTTTCTTCATGTTGTTTCATACATCTGCTTTTGCAGGTCAGGTTTGTCGTGATGGGGAATATGTTCCGCACAGAACTGCACATCCATCGTAGATATGACCTGAAAGGTTCTACTCAAGGAAGATCAACTAGCAAGAATAGCATGAATGAAAACACTACTTTGAAAGATCTTGATCTGCCATATGTTTTTCATCTGGATAAGTCCTGGCGCGAGTCACTTTTCAGGTCAGTAATTTAGCGTTAACAAAGCCCGATCACCTTTCACATTTTGTTACTTCTCAGATGTTTGAAACAAGCCTAAGAGTGAATAATGTCTTCAAAGTTCAAATACAGTGGTCAGAAGTTATTTCTTACTTGGAGTTGTGCTATCTTGTACATATTTAAGCTTCCTAATGTCGACTCGCTAGATATTAATTTCTATAATCCCAGTATCTTGTAGGGTGCAAATGGTTCCTAGATCAAGGTCCATTTTGGTTTTAGTTTTGGTTGTGTATTGGAGTTTTGTACTTACACTTTTGGAGTTCGAAATTATGCAATCAGAATATTTATTATTATTATTATTATTATTATTATTATTATTATTATATATAGCAAATGACCTCTAGCCTAGTGGTTAAGAGAGATGCATGCGGCCCGAGTCGTCAGGAGTTTGAATCCCAGTGGGAGCGATTCCAGAAACAATTTACCTGGTTCCAAAAAAAAAAAAAAAAAAAAAAAAAAAAAAAAAATATATATATATATATATATATATATATATATATATATATAAAATAGACCCGGGATCGAGCCCCCCCTCCCGCACAAGCCGGCTGGGTGGCAGTGGCCACGGGCTTGTGTGAGGATGACCGGACACCCAAAAAAAAATATATATATAATAATAATAATAATAATAATAATAATAATAATAATAATATAGCTCAAACCCAGGACCTCTCTAGTAAACCACACCAGCCCCAATCATTGAGCCACCCCTGGTGGTCTCTGTCTGAGTATAACATGTTCTAGCCTTTTGTTACCGACTTCAAGCAACTCGCTACTGAAATTCTTCATGGTCCACGAAGTTTGTGTTTGTTGTAGCTTTGTTTGTGTGAGAGAATTATGGATATTAAACTTGGCTGTTTACTCTGCAGACAAATCTCTCTCGACTGCATGTTCCTAGAATCACAATGTATAATTGATTATAGCATGCTGTTGGGGTTACATTTTAGAGCTCCGGAACATTTGAAGACCCTCTTAGAACCAAAAGATACACTTCAAAGCAGTCTGTGTTCAC
Organism: Iris pallida; assembly: GCA_029216955.1. Classification (NCBI taxonomy): domain Eukaryota; kingdom Viridiplantae; phylum Streptophyta; class Magnoliopsida; order Asparagales; family Iridaceae; genus Iris; species Iris pallida. The sequence continues at coordinate 2,844,863 of JANAVB010028198.1, read as the reverse complement.
CAGCCGATAACTGTCAGTATCTCTTTCCAATTAGTATTTGCTCAAGATAAATGTTTTTTTTTATCATGGAAACTTTATATATGTAGTCAATGTCTTATCTATAAAGAAGTTACCATGTCCGAGCTAAATGTATTTGTAATTTTGTTCCATATGTTATCCGTGTTAGATATGATCATGTTTTGCTCCTATCCATACTTGAAACTAAAGATTGATCTTCTGACCATATACCATGTAGTAGGATATCATTGATGCAGGACACAGATCAGTGATTCCAGAGATTGAAACATGCCTTGTTGTTAATATTGTACCATGTTTGATGTTCATAGTCTGTTTTGTCTTTCAGAAAGAATACATTTGCAGCAAATAGTTTGAAAGAGTGCCATCAAGGGAAAGTTTTGAAGCTTCTACAGAACTTTCATAAGTTGTTGGGTCGATCTTAGCATAGTAGATAGCCACAAATTGCCAGATATTTGATTTCTACTTGCTGTTAGTTCAAAGTTCTATTTGATGATTTTCTTTTCTTGCTCAGTTGATGTGCCTTTGCAAGATGAGATCTTAACTCCTTCCAGAGCTCTACTCTTGGTAACACATGAGCCAAGTTCCACGAGTAGCATCCCAGGTTCACATATTAGAGGAAGCACATTGAGAGCATCTGTAGCTGGAAATGAGGAGGTTGACCTTCTCTTGCCTGAAGCAGGAAGGTAATACTGTCTCTTTACCTTCTTTTTAAAATATAATTTATGTTTGTTGAACATGAACATTAAGCTTCTTGTGCGTGGGACAACTAACTGTCATGTTGTATCTGATGTTTAAGGAAGTCAAGCTGTAGGTGTGAAACCCCAAGATTTAGTCCCTCGTTGGATATGTGGTGCGGTTTTGATTGGTTTATAATTGGGGTGCTTGGTTCTCATGTCTAAATCAGGGAACCACTTTAGCATGTTGGGCCAAGTATTTGTGCAACATGTGGCCCCGTGGACGGGTCATCTCCTAGAGGGCATGGACGGGGCATGACTAACTGTATCTGAGCTACCTAGTGGATCAGGTTCTGCTGGGTGAGACTGGTCCATTCGCACAAAGTGCGATGAGGACGTCACGTCTTTGAGTCAGGGATATTTTGAGACCCCCAAGGTTTAATCCCACATTGTATATTTGGTGAGAGTTTGATTCATTTATAACTGGGTGCTGGTGTCTCATGTGTACATCCGCGTTAACCATTTTGGCATGTTGGGCCAAGTGATGTGCACATGTGATTCCACGCACGGGTCATGTCCTGGTGGGTCTGTGGGACGGAGCATGACAATAGGCAACTCTGAAAAAACTTACTTAATATGGGTAAGTTGAGATAGAGATGACCTGTCTTATTATGTGTCAGTTTTGGGCAAATGTTCAGTGTGGTCTTGGTCATTTGTTCACAACCCATTTAGACCTTTGAGATATATGTTCCTTTATCAGTAATTCATTTAGGCCTTGCGAAATGTTAGGTCGATTCATTTATAAGGATATCCATATATCCACCAACTTTTGATGCTTTTGTACATCCTTCAGAAGCCTTACCATTTTCACCTGCCAACTTTGTTAAAGTGGAGTTTCGTCTGGTTTACATCCTGTCATTCCCCTAGTAGCCTGAAGATCCAACATTTATCCACTGGAAGATTGCAGTTCCTCTTCTTGACAAGCAACCTCAACTTCCAACAGTACACGAGTTTTTTCAAGTCAGTTTCAAACTCTGCAGCTAAGAGTTCTTTCAGTTTTTCTTTTCTTTTCTTTTCTTTTTTCCTTTAAGTTGATTGTTCCCTGCTACAAATATGTCATCAATATATAAATAATACTATTAATGCAGTAAATGAACTTTTGGTCCTTTTGGAAAGCAAGCTATGATCAGCACTGCCCCTCAGTAGTTTACCTTTATTGCCTTCGTCAATTTATCAAACCAAGCTATAGGAGATTGTCCCGACATATACAAAGGTTTTTAACAAGTTGCATATCTTCCCTGCAATTGACCCATTAGCTTGATACTTGATTGTGTACACCCATTTGTATTAGTCAGTCATTTGATGTAAAGCTTTCATTTCATCTTCCATTACTTCTCCAATTCTACTAGTTTCAGTAAAATTTGACGGAACGAAGGTAGAGGAAATTGTTAGATAGAAAAGCACAAGCAAGAAGGCTAATGATATGGGCTTTTTTTTTTCTCCCTCATGTAAAGATGAGGGATTGGACTAGTCAACTGGAGGGGTCGAGTCGCCATTTACTGCTTTCTACAAATGACCATCTGTTGAATAAACGAGAGGAGGTTGAGAGGGAGATGTGAGATGACAGTTGGATTTTGTGTTACAGCAGTTACAACAGTTGGATCTGGTGTCAAGTTTTCCAATTGAGTGGTGATTGATTAGTAGTTGAGTTATATCTTTCTTGTGCTTTGACCTTAAGTAGACCTGTTCAAATTATATATAATTTTTCTGATAGTAGTTGGATTAATAATGAATGTTGTATCTTTGCTCAAGTGATAGCGGAATTTGTCCGACATTACTAACATTTTTGTCTTGCGACTCTGCCGTATTTTCTGATAGTAGAAGACCATACCTACTCACCTTTTAAAGGATTACACGGTACGATTAGGTCGAACAAGCCCTTATGGAATGAATACTCAGCCGCTTGCGAATCATCGGGTACTGTTTTATTCAATGTTTGTTCAATTGCTCTTTTACCGAAATGAATATAAATGACCTACTTCTAACATATATTAGAAACTAAGCATCTCTACCCATTTGGGAGTAAATAAGCAACAATAGACCTCTTAGTGACTTACGATAAAGTTGTTTTTTCCGATCATTAAATGGATAAAACACGATACACCTGAAAACATGAGTCTAACACGAAGGAATGGGACATTGTTTGGGAACACCTGTGGATGCTTTTGCTTGAAGTACTCTGGTTGGCATTTGATTGACCAACTAAACAATAATAATTTGAATTATGTACGAGAAAAGCCGGACTCAAGTAGTTCCCAGAAGAAATAATTATTTTCCACTCAATTTGTCGTGGAGTCCCTAGACATCAACTCTAATGAATAACTCTATGATCTTCAAAGAAAATGATCTAACCAACTTGTTTCTCAAAAGTTGATCAATAAGGTAAAATATTTATATCCCTCCACAGAAGTAGAATGGAAGAAAAGGATTCATGTACCGATCCCTAAACTTAGGGATGAAGGATTTGTTGTATCCACTGAAGTAAGACAGGAGAGACCCAAGACAACACTATGAAGGTTTGTCGACTTAATTAATAGACATGGCAGTAATAAAGAAAACTAGCACAAAAATAATCCAGGAATAGGAACTCTGAAGGATATAAAAGAACATGACCTAGTCTAGTATGCAAAAGTGGAATATTGGCACCGATTCTTGGTTGACCCTTCCACTAAGTAAATGACTAGTAAACTGATGAGGCAAGTGATTCTTCAGATGAAGTATATAAAGTCCACCAACTTCATGACCTATCCCAATATAATACACGTTAAGGCATTTCTCAGTTGCGAAGTATTTGCATTTGCATGTTTGCTCGTAGTGCAATAACAAGCAAGAATGGATTACTAGGTCTTCACAAGTGACACATTGCATCGATACTAGCCCGATGCAATGTCGATTCAGCAGGGGTGGACTAGGGCGTTCCCCAGAACATACACCACATTGCTACTCCAATGTGGTAAGAAATAAATAAGCAACTTTAGGGTATAGGAAGCAATGAGGTAAGGAGTTATTGCATGAGAGTAGGATTAGATTAGGTACTTGGAACATATGAAGATGGTGGGTACAAGGATTAGGAGGAAGATTAATATAGCTTGCAGGAAACTAAATATGTAGGTGAGAAATAGAGGAAAATTGATATTATGGGATTTAGAAATTAGTATACATGTGACAAGAGACATGGAAATAGGATGGAGATACTTGTGGATAAATCATTAATGGATAGCATTGTAGATGTAAAACAAAACAAGAGAGGATAATATTAGTCAAGTTAGTATTAGGGGAGGATCTTATTGATGTTACTAGTGCATACGGATGTCACGCCCCGATCCCGCTAGGGTCGTCCGTCTTGCCTGGATCCCTGCGGGATCGATCGTCCTCGCTAAGGCGTGATGCCGTGCAAGTCTAAGTTGCGCTTGCACAAGGCCATGTACCTGCACAAAACAACTAGTCAAGCAAAACACACACGCACGCACCCATTAGTTAAGCAAAACGCACGCACGCACCCATTCATTGCAGAAAACCAAATATTGGACACAGAGATTTGAAATGGAAATACTTCTTTTATTGATAACTTGATAGGAATACAAGTACAAAGCTTTGCAAACTCAGAGTGCCTTATATATTGGCTACATGATTCTCTTTGAAAACTCTCTTTTGAAAATAGTCGCAATGTCCATACATGATATCCCTTTATTACAAGCTGGAATTGAAAGACACCTTCAAAGGAAATGAAAACTTGAACTTGACTTGAAATAAAAAGTAGCTTCGAGGCGATCCACAGCTCTACTGGGCTAGACGAGCTTCGGTGCCTCACTTGAAATCCCCGTCTCCTTTTGCTTTCTGAAAAGGATGCCCACAACGTGGGTCAGCACACATCATGTACTGGCGAGCGGCTCTTCGCCGAAACTCACAAATATCTGCACTAATTCAATATGTGAAGCTACACATTTACTAGTGATCTTTCTACTTGTCTAGGTTCTTTTTAACAATTCATAAGAATCATAACAGTAGAAATATTCATAACCAACTTACCCATCGCCGACAGTCATCCCTGCACAAAAACAGGTTAGCACAATTTGCATATGAATATAGGAAGCATACTTTACCATCATCGTTCATGGTTAGGTTTGCATTAAGGATTCGTTCACATGCATGTCCTAACTACATGGTGGTCCATGGGCCCGTCCCCCATGATTAGCCGCTGTGACTCAATGGTTCAGCTCGTCGCTAAGGACACAACATTTCCGAGGTGTAGCATTTACCCCGGGGTGCTATTACAATCTCTCCTAGGCCGATCGATCCCAGGTGCCCCCAGAATCGTCGAGAGACTATTACCTTGTTAACAAGTTGTCCGAGACCAATGCATGACTTGTTCTTTCTATCAGATAAAACCTAGTAGTGCGACAGATAGCGACAAGTTCATAACTAGCCTTAATCGTTCGGTCATTCATTTGCATTCAGTTCTCATTCGGTCATTCGATAGCATTCAATAACATTTCATTTCCTTTGCAGTCATTCGTTAGCATTCATTCTTTTTCTTATCTTTTGTTATTGAGGTATCGTTGATCACAGGGACAAGGCAACAGAGTGGACTAGAGATCATTTTTATTAGAGCGTACAAATAAATGCAAGCCCGGTTAAAGCAACTCACTGAGATGAATCTTAGTTGAGAGAAGGAGGGACTTCACGCGCCGTTCACGAACAATTCACGCGGCCTACATTGGCACCAACAGTTGATTAGCATACTTCATCTCTTTCTCTCAAGATTCGGAATGAATGCGAAATGCGATGAAAGCGAACAATGAAAACCAATCATCGAAAACCAACACGAAAACACATTCATCAAAACCAAGCAGCGAGAGAAAACATTCAGCAAAATTCTTGGATTCATTTCAATAGAAGCCAATCCATCAATTGGAATGGTTCATTGCATTTCATCCGTGATCAATCGATACCGGCAAAGGTTTCACCAAAACACTCAGTTCATGACCGAGTTAACAAGCCGTAGGTATTACATAGTGGACCGCGAGGAGCGGGGCACTACAACGGAAATACTAAAATTTACATGAAAAATACTAAAAAGGAAATGTTCAAATATATTGATAGTTGGATTCAAGGAGTAAATAGAGGATAAAAGTAATATATCTGAGAGACTTAAATGGTCATGTCAGAAAGGAGAACAATGGTTACAATAATGTGCACGGAGGTTATCGGCGTGAAGTTAGAAATAAAGTGGACGATAAGATCATTTTGCAGTATCATGTGACCTTATAATAGTAAATACCTACTTGTTTTAGGAAGAAAGATGAACATTAAGGAGAGATGAATGAGTCATTTCCACAAGTTATTTAACAAGAGAAACCTAGAAGAACTTAATTTAGATATACGGTTAGTTCAAGATATGATATATTATTCCTGTTGTAGCATTATAATTTCTTAGGTTAAGCATGCTTAAACAAAATAAAAAAGCGGTAAGACCTAATAGTATTTCTATTGAGGCTAGGAAATGTTTAGGTAGGAAAGGATTAATATGGCTTACTAATTTATTCCACCAATTAGAACGACTAATAAGATGCTTGAAGAATGGAGAATTATTATGAGATAACGTCAAGAAAGCCTTTATCCCAAATTTTTGGGGTCAGCTATTTAAATCATGTTCTTCCATTAGGCTCTGTTAAGGTCATGTTCCACTTAACATCCATATCATTCTTTAACACTTCGAAGCATGTTAGTCTAGCATACCTCTTGTCCTAGCGGCTCTATTAACTACTATATTGCCGCTCCTCCTTACAAGAGCGTCTACGTTGCCACATGTCCAAACTACTTGAGTTGATTTTCTCTCGTCCTGTTCTCAATTGGTGTCACCTCTAACTTTCTATCGATACACACATTTCTTATCATATCCTTTAATCTATTCTCATTATGAACTGACATGAGCTAGTATTTTTACAAGAAATCTCTAGCCAGCCTTCCCGTAAGAGGTTTTTTCTTAACACCAACCATATTATCACTCATCCATTTTAACATTCTTATTTCGGCTATACTAACTTTCTGAACAAAAGTTTGTTAAAATAATATAAATATTAATCCTCAACCCTTACCAATATTGTAGAGTTTTGGTGTAGTGGTATGGATTTTAACACGATATCAGAGCAATCCAATTTTGAATATTCTCCGGTGTGCATTTTAAGTAAAATTTAAAAAGTTACATTGTTGTGTGAATCCAACTCTTGGTCTAAGAAATTTACCTTCGACTTGTAGGACATGTTAGAATAATATATTAATCATCAACCCTCACTAATGCTCTAGAGTTTCGGTACATTAGCAGAGATTTTAATGAGTTATAATCATTATTGAGAAATTAAACTTATGAGTCGTACCGTGAAACTATATAAAAACTATGTGAGAGTAATTGAAGAAATATTAAGAAAATAAATCAGAATTTCGTAGAATCAACTTGGTTTTATGGAACATGTCTAATATGGAAGGAGCTTACTTAAAGGAGTTACATATGGTTTTTATTGACTTATAAAAAGCTTATGATAGAAATAGGGTACATCGGGAGATAATATGGTGTGGTTGGAGAAGAAACAAGTTTCTCGTAGATTTATTGAGACTATTAAAGATATGTTTATAATGGAGTTACGACGGCCGGATGAACCATTGGAGGATATAGTTTACCATTTTCTATTACTGTTAGTTTATATCAATGATCAACTTTAAGTATTTACCTTTTTGTATTAGTTTTAGATGAAATTATTAAGACATATTTAGGAGGTGGTTCTATGGTATACGATGTTTCTTGACGATATTGTGATGGTCGATAAGAGTAGAGAAGGGATATATGCTAAAATAGAAGTGTGGAGAGGAAGTTTGGAATCTAAGAATTTTAAATTTTAGTAGAAAGGAAACAAATTATATGAAACTTTACTTCAAGTGAAAGTCAAAGAGAGACGTAGGATTAATCATCCATCATGATAGAGATTGAGAATGATGTCATGCATACAACTAAATATGATGGTTGATATGGAGAAGTGTTTCTGGAGTATTTTATGATCGCAAGATACCTTTGAAGTTAAAAAGAAAAATTCCATAAGAGTGTTGTAAGTCATTATACTTTATGGATCATAGTGTTGGACATTAAAATATGTCCAGAAAACTAATGTAGTTGAAATCATGCTTTATGGATCAGAGTGTTGGAAAATAAAAATATGTCTAGAAAATTAGTGTAGTCGAAATTATGCTTGATGGATCAGAGTGTTGGACAAATAAAAATATGTCCAGAAAATTAGTGTAGTCGAAATCAGACTGTTAAGATGGATGAATGTCAAGACAATAAAAGGAACAGTAAGAAATGAATGAATTTATGGGAAGTTGAGGTGCACCAATTGAGAACAAAATGGGACAAAATGAATGTTAGCAGTATCGATATTGAACCATTACTATGAGTATTGGGATCGGCGGGATCGGCAATATCGGCGGTTTCGGATCGGAGTATCAGATTTTTTTGGTATCGGAAAGCAAATAATTATTAATAAATTATTAACATTTTAGAAAATATATTTATACATTTAGGCATAATTTTGAGTATTTTCAGTGTTATTTTTTAGTAGTTTTGAAAATGAATGGAATAGTAGTCACGCTCGTTGATTGGTTTAATACGATATAAAAGTTTTCTTTTACATGCATTTACAATCTTACTATGCTTTTACACCCTTGATGATTGGTCTTTTTTCGTTCAATTTTCTTTGCCGAATTGACCAGAAAAGAGACCCCCAATGTTGTTATCGGTTAGTATCGGATATCGGTTGGTATCGGATCGGGACATAGCAAACCGTATCGGTATCGGCCGATATTGCGAACTGTGTACCAACACGAACCAATAGATCTTCTATTAAAGAACGATAAGGTAGTAGTTAGTGGATCCGCTAGTATTAGAGGTAGGCATAAACGAATATGGTGCGAACTATGCACTAACACGAACCAATAGATGTTCTATTAAAGAACGATAAGGTAGTAGTTAGTGGATCCGCTAGTATTAGAGGTAGGCATAAACGAACATGGATTAAAGTTTTAAAGAATGATGTCTTTTTTTGTGTTAAAGAGGACATTTCCTTTAACGGAGTGAATGGAAGAAGAGGATTCAAATGGCCTACACCAAAAATTTGGATAAAGGTGGCAGCTTGTTGTTGTTGGATAGTTTCAATTGTGAAAAAAGAGAGACTCTAGGGGAAACAAGAGTTAGAAATTTGTTAGTGTCCAAGACCATCTACATTTTTAGATCTCCATAGACTTAGGGTTTATAGAATACTGAGGTTGGAAAAGAAAAGAGGAAAAGCTTCTTCGATTTCTACATAAAAGGATTTTGTGTTATAACTGACTTCAAATGGTTTCTAGATATCCTGAATTCTTACAACTAGTCGATAAGCTGGGATCAACCAGTTGTTAATGATACAGTTGACTAGTCTGACCAATTGAACCAATAACCACAGTATCGATGTCTCTACACAGAACGTATGACAGACTCCTATCTTGAAAGTGCATGACTACATGTTTTGAGACCAATTCTTATGTTGTTGAATTCTTGACTACATATCTGCTGTCAAATACATTATCTTTGTCTTTGTCAAACATTCCCCACAAAATTTAAGACACCAGAATCCATGAATGTGTCCTGATGAAAGATGCCTACTGATGCATGAGTTTTATCAGGTAGAACTGGTCTTTTGGTAGAAGATGAATTTTGGTCAAGGTACTTGAGATTGATGCGTAATTTATAGGTCTACAAGTTGGTTATGACTTGCTCGCTATTTACTATCTTAACAAAAGCAACATAAATGCCTTCATGCTGACTATTTTCAGCTACAATATGGTTCGAATTAAAGGAGACGATAATCATATCGTATCCGACTTACCACAATCTGCAGGCTGTGTTTTGTTGCATTTGAGATTATGGGATAATTAGCGTTTAGACCCTGAATTTTATACCAGCTTTTAGAGTTTTAAGCCCTGCCATGTCCAATTGAAAATTTTGGACCCTGAATTTTTATTTGGTGTTTTTTTTCCCCATTATATCCTAAAGATCTAATTAGCATTTAGATCCTAAATTTTATACCAGCTTAGAGTTTAAACCCTGGATTTTTATTTTTGGTTTTCTTTTTTCCATTATATCATGAACATGAGTACAAGGGCAACAACCAACTTATGCTAGAAAGGAGGATATGATGGGAAAAAGAAAGGGGTCCGACTATTGGCACCCCACCCATTTCTAAGGACACCCCAAAAAAATTAAAAAACATGTTAAAAGACCAATATACCCCCAAACGTTTTCTTAGTACACCCCAAAAAAAAATCGCGATGCGCTCGACAAATACTGGTCGAACAGACAAGGTCTGTTCGACAAGTATTGGTCGAACATGTCTTGACATGGTCGACCAATACAGGTCGAACAGACCTTGTCCGTTCGACCAGTACAGGTCGAACCTACTGCGCCCAAATTTTTTTTTAATTTTTTTTTTCGGTCGCGGTCGTCGGGAATCGGAGAGGGGGAGGAGGAGGAGGAGGCGGGTCGGGATGAGGGGGGGTCGGAGGAGGAGGAGGTGGGTCCGGGGGAGGGGGGGGGTCGGAGGAGGAGTCGGGGAGGAGGAGGAGGAGGAGGAGGGGGGTTCGGAGGAGGAGGAGGATGGGGGGGTTCGGAGGAGGAGTCAGGGAGGAGGAGGAGGAGGGGGGGTCGGAGGAGCCAGGGGGGAGGAGGAGGAGGAGGAGGAGGAGGAAGAGGGAGGGATGGGGTGTGCTTAGTAGGGGAGGGTAGAATAGGAATAAGGAATTTTTTTTTTTTTTTTTTTTTTTTTAATGGGGTGTCCTTAGAAATGGGTGGGGTGTCAATAGTCGGACCCAAAAGAAAACCAAAATATATATATATATATATATATATATATATATATATATATATATATATATATGTATATAGGGTCCAAACTTTCCAATTGGACAGGTATATGCTTAAACTCTAAGTTGGTATAAAATCCATGGTCTAAACACTAATTAGCCCTATCCCTAAACATGATTATAAGGGCAACAACCAACTTATGCTAGAAAGGAGGGTATAATAGGAAAAAGGGAAAAAAAAAAAAAAAAACCAGGGTCCAAACTTTCCAATTGGACATGTCAGGGATTAAACTCCAAGCTGATATAAAATCCGGTGTCTAAACGCTAATTGGCTGTTAAGATTATCAGGAAATTAATATTGTTGGAAAGAAAGAAAACCTCAAATTTCATGCAGATTAACTTTTTTCCTTTTAGTTACAATCAAATCAACTTTGTTCAGTGTCCTTGCAAAATCAGTAGAGCTGTAAATGTCTTTCTTCTCTCTCATTCTAGCTTTCTTCATCAGCAGTCGACAAAAGATGACCATGTATTGTTTTGTTTATTTCCCTGTTTGCTTTGTCATGCTTTTGGCAGGCTTCCCGTTCAACTAGGAGTCAATATGCCAGCCCAAGCTAGTCAGAAGCTTCTTCACAACAATGATGGCCCGAGTTCAGCTGAAATTGATGTCTTCAAGGATCATGATGTCGTTCTCTATCTCGGGATTATAGATATATTGCAGGAATACAACTTGAAAAAGAGAATTGAACATGCTTTCAAGTCTCTAAAGTATGATCCCCTCACCATCTCTGCAGTTGAACCAAAGCTATATTCCAGTCGTTTTATTAGCTTCCTGGAGAGAGTCTTCCCTGAGCATATCTGAGGCCTGCATTTGCTGTAAAAAGGCCGACATTAATATATATATGGGGCGGATTAAAAGATCCGCCTGCGGAGCCCTGCCAAAGTTCTGCCTCCCCTGCATCATCGGATCGGGGGGCCCGCATGGGGCTTCCGATCACCCCACCCCCCCCCCCCCCCCCCCCCCCCTCTCTCTCTCTCTCTCTCTCTCTCTCTCTATATATATATATATATATATATATATATATATATAATCCTTGGGATGTAATTATTTATTTATTTATTCATTCTGCTGAGCATGCAGACATTCCTACATGACGAATTCAGGGTCAGATCTATATAAGGGCACCAAATTTTTATGTGAAGTAGAAGTTCGACGATGCAACATTCAGCTTTACAGGTAGTAAATGTTACTTAGGGTGCGTTTGATTGCAAGGTTGAAAATATGTGGAAAAGAAATTATTTTCATGAAATTATTTTTCCAGGAAAACAATTCCATGGAATTTTAAAATTTTTCATGAAAAACTTAATTTGGATGTTTGATTGCCATTATTTTCCACGGAAAATAGTTGTTTTCTATGGAAAATGATAGTTTCCTATGGGTTGGACAAGTTTCATTTTCCACCATTTTAGATGAAAATATGAAAAATGATAGTTTTTTGGAAAATAATTTCATGGAAAATATAAGCTATTAAACACTACAATTGGTGGAAATTTTGTGATGGAAATATTTTCCATGGAAAAAAAAGCCCAATCAAACACAGCCTTACAGTAAGAGGCTGTTTGGTTATCCATAAATGAAAATATCCATGTCACATTTGTTGTTTTCAGTGAAGCATACTCTGTTTAGAATGGTTGCATTTTTGTTGAAAGGTTTTGAGGTCTTGCAGTTTTTGTTGTGTAGCAATGTGCACTATTTACAGCAAGTAAAAGCTGGAACTAGTAAATGTTGTTGTAGTACAGGTTTGGACCTAATTAGCCTTTTGGTATCAGGTTTGTCCATTTTAGACTTTGCGTTCTTGAAATTTATCAGTAACATATTTTAGTGACGAATTGGACTTTCATGACGAAATAAGTCTTTTAATAAGTCTTTTAATGGCAAATGTTTGTCACTAAAAAGTTCAAGTATCCAAAGTTTAAAACGGACAACTCAGTACCCAAAGTCTAATTTGGTCATAGATCTGGTACCCTTATACAAAATAATTTCATTCTAAATTACACAACTAATGAACACTGTTAGAGACCCAAACACTAACGTCGGATAGTTTCGATACCTAAACTCTAATTTCAACTGTTATGTGAGCTCTTATTACTAAATATTCCTTCTATCATACTTTAAAATTTTCATCTTAGTTGGCAGAGTTCCTACATAAAAATTGCAAAAATAAAATAAAAATACTTTCCAATAGTTCTCAATTTTTATCTTATGTGGCATTGCCTAATATTAAGATGGAGAATAGTAAATGGATAATTTTATGATTAAGTTTGAAAGTGCAGTCCAATATTAAGATGAAGAATTTCTACGAGAGTTTCTACGTATATAAATTCTCATAATTTTTTTTCATCCTACATCAACGCCAAGTATGATAGAAATTGGAATATAAATCACTATTGGAAGTTTTCCCTCCTAAAAATTGTTTATATCATATAAACATGGGAGATATAAACCCCGAGATGGCATAAGACTCTCTCTAATATAAATTTATAAAATTAAGTTTCTATCATACTTGTCATTGTACTATAAAAAAATTCTATCCTAGTTGTCACATAATTAAGATGGAATATATTAAATAGAGAGTTTTATGATTTGGTTTGAAAATGTAAGGTGTGTTTGGTAGGAGAGAAAAGTGTGAGAAGGAAAGATGGAGGAACGAAAAGTGGAAGAAATGATTCACTTTCTAATGTTTGATACGTAAGAAAAAATGAAATAAAGGAAAAGTAAAGTAATTATTTTTTCCCTCCAAACCAAAGAAATTCAATCTCTCCAAAAGTGAGAGAAAAAGTTGAGGCTTATATTAATTATCAAATATACCCCCATATGAATTACATTGTTTAAGAATTATTAATGAAGTCAAATGGTAAATAAGTGTTTTGGTTGAGGATATAATTGATAAAATATTTTTTTTTTTTTCATTTTTCTTTCCATATGAAACGAAGGAGAGTGCATCTATTTTCTTTTCCATCGTTCCTACAAAACACAAAAGATGAAAATAAAGAAAATAAATCATACTATTTTTCCTTTCTTCTACTTTTTCATCATTTCTATCAAACAAAGTTGTAGTCCAATATTCAGGCAAAGAATTTCTATTAGAATTTATACATAGTAGAATTCTCATAGAAATAATTTATCCTATACCAGCGAGCGCCAAGTAGGATGAAAATTGAGAAATAAATTAAAGTTAGGGAGCAATTTATTTTTTTTCTAAATTTTTTTGCTAACATAGAGATATGGAGGTGGCCTTAGATTAGGGGTGTGCATCGGTCGGTGGTCGACCTATTGGTCCCAACCGAAGTTAATCGGTTTTAAAATAAACAAAATTGAACCAAACCAACCAAATGGCCGGTTCGGTTTTGAAACCGACCAACTTGGTTCGGTTTGGATCAGTTCGACTTGGTCGATTTTGATCACATAAAAAAATGGACTGTATATTTTTTTGTATGAAACCTCAGTCAACTTGCACTTTGCAACAATAAATACAATTCAGCAGCTTCAATTCAACTTGCGCTTTGCACGTAAAGAAAAATGCCAATTATACATAAAAAAATTATATACATTCAACCAAAAGTCATTTTCATGTGCACATGAGCAATTAGAAAAGAATAGGAGCCGCCAACACTCCTCTTTGAGACTAGAGAGAGAGAGCTCTTTCAACTTCAACTTGATAAATGGCTGTGATGTGAATAAATGAACCAAACCGGTATAATACAACCCAATGAACCCATACCCAACCGGCCAACCCTAATTATTTAACAAGGATTTGGTTCGGTTCGGTTTAGACGATTTTTGGCATAACCAAACCGTGAACCGAATCGAACCGGTCGATTTTGAAAAAATTGAAGCCGAACCAAACCAAGCCGAACCTAATTATTTAACAAGGATTTGGTTCGGTTCGGTTTAGACAGTTTTTGGCATAACCAAACCGTGAACCGAATCGAACCGGTCGATTTTGGAAAAATTGAAGCCGAACCAAACCAACCGAACTATCGGTTCGGTTTAAAACCAATCGGTTCGATTTGACTTGGTTCGATTTGGTCGGTTTGACTTAATTGTGCACAACCCTACCTTAGATTGATAAATAGGTCCGCATCAAATTATGGTCCCGTGCCTGCCCTCTCCCGAGTTTGGGTGTGAACGCGTAGGATGCAAACTCTCTACGACAATCCAGATCCAAACTTTACTCAAGCAGGATCCGGATCCAAGCATTGGATCCGTGAGACGAACGGATCCGGATCCAAACATTGGATCCCAGCTGGGGGCCTTACATGTGTGGGCGCGTTGCTGAGTGCTGACCGTTACAAATTGCAACCAACCACATTAGAAAGAAATAAAGAAATCACACACCACCACTTTTGTCCGAAGTAGCCAACATGACATACTGATGTAAAGCAAATGTGTCCCATCCCCCACCCACCGACTTAAAAACGCTCCTCTCCCTCCGATCCGAAATTGACGCCCCAAAATAATCAAACAGAAATTTCCCCCAAAAAAACGAACGAAAAAAAAAAACACCACGAGAACGAAACCCTAACCCTAACCCTAACCCTAGCGCCACCACCGCCGCCGCTCCGATCCCTAAGGTTGGGGTTTCTGGCCATGGGAGGAGGAGGAAGAAGAATATGAGGACGACGACCGCGGATCTCTCCTCGCAGGCCTTCAAGTGCCTCTCCGAGCGGTCCCCGTACGACTCCGACGAGCTCCTCGCCCGGGCGGTCACCACCCTCCCGGCCGGAGTCGCGTTCCATCTAGCGAAGCACTCCGATGGCCGGAGGAAGTACAAGAAGTCCTCGACGGTGTCGGCGTCCCACGGAGATCCCGCCTCCCCGAAGCGGTCGACGCCGTCGAGCATGTGGCCTGCCATGGAGGTCTTCTTCCGGCCGGTCACCGTCGGGGACATCGAGGGCCTGGTTACGAAGCTTTCGCTCGACGATCCGTCGTTCTTGATCCCGAAGATCGGGAGTGACGCCGAAGCGATGGTCGAAGTCGAGGAGGAAAAGGAGGACGAGAAGGAGGGGGAGGAAAAGGAGGAGAAGGTTCTTGAAATAGAGAGCGGAGTCGAAGTCGCGACCACTAGTCCAGTGGAAATCCAAGAAGAAGTTACGAAAAGAGAGGAGGAGGAGGAGGATGCTTTGTCGATGAATTGGCTCTTAGGCTCGAAACACAGAGTGATTCTCACTACGCAGCGGCCGACGAAGAAGCGAAAATTGTTGGGCGGTGATGCAGGCTTAGACCAGCTATTGTTTCTCCCGCATTTGCGGGAATCGTCGTCTACACCTCGATGCGATATCTGCTGCTTAGAGGAGAGCATATCGAAGTCGAACCAGCTCGTTTCTTGTAGCTCATGTAATGTCCTAGTTCATCAGAAGTGTTATGGGTCACATGGACTTACGGAGGACTCTCTGTTGTGTGCTTGGTGTAACAAGGAAGGGGAGGTTACTGGTTCTGAGTTGAAGCCTTGCTTGCTGTGTCCGAGACCAGGCGGTGCTCTCAAGCCGGTTGACAGGAAATCGGGAAGCGGAGAGAAGAAGTTTGCACACTTGTTTTGTGCTATGTGGGCACCGGAGTTGTATGTGAAGGACATCAGGGAAATGGAGCCTATTATGAACGTCGAAGGAGTACAGGACACACGGTGGAAGCTAGTTTGTAATGTGTGCAAAGTGAAACATGGTGCATGTGTTCGATGTAGCTTCGGTAAGTTCTTTCATTTGCAGATTGTGTGTTCTAGTGCTAGCATATATCTGATTGATGTCAATTGGCTGCAAATTGTCCTCTCAATTTTAAGATATATTTTTCATGTGTTGATTGAAATGGCATGTTTTCTGTTTTTGCTATACAAAAATGGCTACTATCCACTCGTATCATGCTAAAGGCAATCGTCACATTATCAAGGTACCAGGATTCGCGTTTCTGCACTTGATTCCATTCAGCCCACCGATCTTAACTATATGAGTACACCCACTTTTGTACTGAAACAAGGCGATACACCTGTCGCCTCGCATCAAACATTCGGCTGTGTGCGCCCTTATCTATATGAAGGTCACTTGGCGTTTCGAGCCAATAAAGGACTATATCTCGATACAACGGACCGTTATCCTTCGTTCGGATAGCTAGCCAAATGAAGGTCCCGCAGCATCTGCATTACGACGCACCCAACCAGCCCAGGTAGCAAGCCTCACTGGCGGTCCCGTAATACCCATCTCAATTCCCTCCTAGGCTGAACGGTCCCGGTGCTCTGGTCGTAACTCGTTCGAGGGATACCAAAACCCGTGCACAGGTTATCATCGTCCATGTCTGTGACCATGCAATGCATCAACATATCCAAACCAACATAAGGCATCGAATCATCTCTACACGCAACATTCCTTCGATACCATCGTATCGACTACCAAGTCGCTTGCATATTCGGCAGTTCATGGCAAATGTGCCACAGCTGCATACTTCGATGCACGAAGTATATATTTTCATGTTACGGCAGTTTCGTTACATTGTGCCTCAATTGTCTATTTGGTTTACTAAGTCATACGCAGATTCTCTGTGCCCAGATGCACGTTCAATGTCGTATTTTTAATGTTCTAGGCCTAGTGTTCAATGTTCTCTGAATCGTGCACTTGATGCACATTTCGATATTGCCTTTCAATGTTCTACTATCAATGTACTACCGTGTACTTGATGCATGTCGTCTCGATTGTTCTTTGTTCTATTCTTAGTGTTTGACCCATACTACGTGAACACTTATCCGCACAACGCACATGGAACTTGAAACACGAGCACGATGTGATTCATTTATTAGGCACGAAGGAATAGGGAAGAAGGGTCAAATCCTGCCTACCTTAAGTCGATACGCCTTATCGTTTCGCCAAGCCGATGCAGCTCGATTTCTTAACTTGTTGCACGGCCAACTCATTTGACTTAGCCATTCGAGCACTTCGTGCTCCGTCGGACTAATGGACTAATCCAAACTATCGTGTCCACGCTTCAACTTGTTGCGGGGGGCGTCATACGCTACCTGCACATAAAGTCATGAAACCAACATAATTAATACATCTTCAAATTGAAATCATACCTCCTCGAATCAAACTTATACCTTATCGAACCAATCAACTCAGCGTAATGCACCGTGCGGTGCGGGGTACTAGATCCTAAAATGAAGGATCCTTGTCTTTTGCTTTTTTTTTTTCTTACATCAAACTTATTTTCATAGAAAATGTCTTGGGTTCCCATGAAATACTCTTGAAATCCAAATACCAAACAGCCCCTAGTGGTCAAAATGTATTTTGGAATTTAGGTTTCATATTTTATTTTTTGAACAATTTTAGGGCTCAGATCGGAATCAGATTTTCCTGCTCTATATGAACTCTATTTTCAAGCAAAATAAACCTACAAATCAATCTGTGATTTCAGTTGTATATGAATCTCCAATTTACTATTTCAAATACAAAATTTTCAATTTTTCAAACAGATAGCCAGTGCCTGATAATCGATAAATCAGTAGTCATAGCGTCAAAGGTTACAGATCAGAGAAAAGTTCATCTTGTGTTTTGCTATACTATACTATTTCATCTTCATTGAGGGTCATTTATGGTGAATGAGTTGAATTTGAATCCTTGCTGGAGATGATTAAATTGTTCTTGTTGAAAGTGGTCTTGCTTTCGAGAAAGCAGTCATGACACCCAAGAAGTGAAGGATGAAGTGATACCAAAGTAGTTGAGAAGAGATTTTGAGGGTACGAGAAGGTTGAATGCACAGATTAAACACAGGGATAAGGAAGAGATGATCGTCACTTTCGAATAGGTAACTTTGCATGTCATGCATTGTCTAACAAAACCTGCCTTACAAATGCTTCAGACCGACCGTGTTCTTAGGTACCCGGTTGAGGTTGCAATTTCTTATTAGTCCTCAAATTCTTGAAGGAAATAGGGGTATCTGGGGACTGGGATGGCCAAAGAATTGTACTCAGGTTTGCTCAGTTTAAAATAGATGATCATCAGTTTTGAATAGGTAACTTTGCATGTCATGCATTGTCTAACAAAACCTGGCCTTATAAATGCTTCAAACAGACCATGTTCTTAGATACCTGGTTGAGGTTGGAATTTCTTATTAGTCCTCAAATTCTCGAAGGAAATAGGGGTATCTGGGGACTGGGATGGCCAAAGAATTGTAGTCAGGTTCGCTCAGGTTAAAATAGTCTGAGAAGGGGAATAAGACCATATTACCATGGTTACCAGACACATCAAACTTACCCGAGTATCCTATATGGTTCCCCTATGTAGGTCAAATGTAACCTAACAAACAGTCTTCTAAATTGATCTCATAGTCGATTGGCATAAGTCAAAGTCAACGGTGAATAGTTTTGGAGATAACCCCCCTCTTAGGCCAAAACATAAGAATTTAATACATGCTGCTGTCTGAGAAAAAAAAATCGAAACTGTAGCATGTTTTTATTTTATGCAACCTTTATTCATGCATAGTCTACCCAAGAAGTTGTTCTAGCAATGAATATATCTAGTTTCTAACTTAATTCACACCTATGCTCAACTTTAGGCATCTGTCTATAAGAATAACTTTACCCTTGGACAAGCAACAACCAGAAATTGTTATTATCCTAAAGGCAGTCTTGTTCTCAGAAGGATTATCATCAGGAAACTGCATATGGCATACTATCTGTCCCAACTCAAAGTGTGTTTAGAAGTGTTTGCTAAGTTAGATAGACAACTCAGATTTGAAGTTTTGACGTTATTCTGTTGGTGAATTTTTTGGAAAGGTTTGACAACAGATTGGAGCTTGGATTAGAAAAAATTAATTCAAGTTAACATTGACATATACTAAGGTTGACTTGATTGCTTAATCATGGACCGCTAGGAAAGTGACGTTGATCTGGACAAGAAGCTTTACTGCAGGCTAACTAACACTGGTAACAGAATAAAAGTCGATCAGTTTATTAGCTAAACCAGTACAGTTGATTAAGCTGTACAACTTTAGTTTGTATTAACAAAACCAGAAGTTTTAATTCGAAATATTGGGGAGAAAGCACAAGGTAGGGTTCTTTTTAGTCCATTACAATAAACCAAACATCTGAGTCTTATTGGGCTGTCTGTAATCCGGATTAAGGGGAGTTTGTTAACCCATCTCCAAATGTCACTATAGTACAAATATGAGGAACTCTTGGGTCTCCAGATCGTACCAACAGCAGACATTGAAAATCATATGGAACTTCACTATGTATTTCCATTTTCTTCTCATCTTTTTTTTGTTGCAGGAACATGGTTATGTATGTTTTTTTTTATTTTATTTCCTCAGGTTTGATTGATGAAACTTTTATTTCCTCAGGTTTGATTGATGAAACACTGGTCTGCTTGTTGACCACTTATGACAATCAATGGAATTTTGGGCACTAATGCCATTGTTGAAATCACAAGGAATCTGGACAGACAAGTTTCCTTTTAACACATGCCAGTGATATCTTGCTAGTTATGTTAAAAATGCTTCTATTCCTTATGAAGCTGATTGTTAGAGTTAGTGAAGTCTAAAGCTGAGAATCAAACATTCGTGTAGACTGAATGAAGTTACCAGCAGCAATTTAAGAGTGTCATAATGTAGCATGCTTTTGATGCTTCCATTTTGTATGGGTGATGCTATAATTTGCTTGTATCAATGTAACATTCTGTCTGCATGCCTTTCTAATACAGCTCAACTTTTCAAACTTTCTTTTTTGACATCTATGATATATCATATGCTTCACTTATTAGTTCACGTAACATTACTGATAGATACCACTCAGGCAAGCTTTTAAAAAGACTTGTATTGTCGTATTCCTCTTCTCCATTCGGTAGGGTTAATTAGTCCTTTGGTCATCCTTCAGGTACATGCAGGACGGCCTTTCATCCTATATGTGCAAGGGAGGCAAGACACCGGATGGAAATATGGGGGAAGTTCGGATGTGATAATGTTAGTCTCCTTTGATTTAACACCTTTAGCTATTGTTCTGTTTTTTTTTCTGACTGCCGAATGTTGGGCTTTTGTGACTATCGTGAAAATTTCTGTAGGTTGAGTTGCGAGCTTTTTGTGCAAAACACACAACTTTTCAGGATAGTGGCAGTGCCCAACACAGAGAACATCTTACTAGGAGTGTTCGTGATGAACTTTCAGACTCAGTTTCCATGGCACTACCTGCACCGTTGCTTGTGAACAAGCTGCCGAAGTTAAGACTCAGTTGCAAGAACAAAGATAAAAGCACTGGACAAGCAGAAATAAAAGGTGCTAATTGCAAGGAAGTTGTTAAGACAACTTTTGAACAGGATGCCTTGGCTCTTAGCCGTAGTCCAGAAGGTGGGGATGTACAGTTAGACAGAAAATTGGCTATTGGAGTTGTGGGAGACGAGGAAAGTTTGCCGAATGTCTCTAATCTTATTCTATTCTTTAAAAAGGTAACGGTGAGGTTTGCTACCATTAATACGGCATTCTAGATTACCTAGTTTTCACTTGGTTTAATACTTGAGCTTCTTTGATGCTTAATCAGTTAATTGGCCGTGGTAAAATAGTCATCGGTGATGTGGCATCAGAGATGGGCATCCCTTCTGATTCTTTAGAAGCAGCTCTCACGGTATCCTCATAATCTGTCTGTACCTTCACTCACTTCAAAAGCATGGTTCGTCCGTTAAATGATCCAACTTTTTTCTTCTTTTCTTTTACAGGATGAAACATCATCTTTCTCATCTGAATTGAGATTGAAAATAACCAAATGGCTTCACAGTTCTATACATATGCCTACTTCAATGCGACATCTGAAATTTAGAAATGGCTCTGGAATATCATCAGGTAATATTGGTTCAATAGTTGATTGGCCAAAAGCTGCTGATATAACAGGTTTTTATTTTCCAGGTCATGGCAAGTTTGCAGATCCTGACAATATCGACGACATTCGAGTCAAGTCAATACCCCCACGTAGAAGAACAAAGAGCAACATAAGAATTTTGGAAGATAAAGATATCTGCTCATCTGGAGAAAAACTTCAGGAGAGTTTTAATGACGAGTTGGGCGATGACATCGGTAAAGTTTCAGTTGGTCATGTAGATCATTTGAAAGATGCTTTTGGCGATAGGATTCACCATCAGGATCATTCTTGTGAACATGAAGTCATATTGGAAAAGGTAAAGGTCTTTTGGATGCATCACCTGTATGTTCTTTTGTACCGTTAATTGGCTTGAGATATTTATAGAAATCTTTGGTGATATTATTGTAATATGATTTAATATCTATTAATGATTGAAACAAAAATTTAAATCATGAATAGTTTTAGTGATATTATTGTAAAGTTATCCAATCATATCCATAGGCAAGTAGCTACAAAAGTTATTTGAGTAATCATTGTTATATGTTACTCAAGGTTGTAGATGTTAGATGCCGGTTTCATGTCGGATTGGGTTTTGAAATATTGGATGTCAGACATATTAAAACACCATATATATATATATATATATATATATATATATATATATATATATATATAGTCCGTTTCTTGGCACGCTCGGCCTGTGGCACTGCCACCCAGCCAACCCGAGCGGAGGGGGTCTCGAATCCGGAGTGCTCAACAGGGAGCCCCCCTCCGACCACCTGAGCTAGAGCACACACACACATATATATCCATCAAACTAAGATGGAACTTGATAAGATGAGCAATAAAGAAAAAAATGTTGATGTTGTCAAATAGAAAACTATCAAAACCGATTCTTCCACTAAAAAGTACTGATCCTGTCAAATTGAAACCTACAAAAAAAAAAATCTTCCCACTAAAAGAATACCACATCCCGACAAAATCCAATCTTTTGAAGCTTTAGCTATCCAAATGAAACCTTGTGAAGAATATTTCATTTAATAAAAGGCAATAAATATTTTCAAAATTCCATAAGGAATTTCAAAACTGCAGAATATCCATAAAATATGTTAGATGTATAAAGGAATTTGAGGAAGAGAAGCTCTAGCCCTGAGTTTTGGTATACAATAAAATTTTGTCGGGAATAAATATTTAGGTATGCAAAAGACCCCCCACCCGCCCAAAAACAAAATAAAATCAAACGATAAAAAAAATAGAAGTTTATGTGTACAAAATTTTGTTTTAAATAATTGATGGGGGAATAGGGAAGGAGCACTTGCTCTAATGGGGATGAATATTTGGATTGTAATTTTGGCAATTGTAAAAGAAGTTCGAGAGAGGGAAGTGAAGAGGGTGATCAAGAGAGGAGACCTTACACTGAACTGGAGGGGTTAAGGTACAAAGAGGGAGAGAGGCTAGGGAGGGTTTATTTTTGAAAAACACTTGAATCATTTTAAAGCTGATTTTAGCATATATAAATCTATTTTGTAAAATGTTGCGTCAGCTGATATGCCTGTTTGTATCTGACATGTTGGCCAACATTTATCAAAATAGCAAACGACTGTATATAGAATCATGTTGTTTAGTCTTGTAATAAATATGTTGGCTTGTTGGTTGACATCTACAAGACACTGATATTACTGCTAAGCATAATAAATATTTACCTTGATTATTTATTTCTTATTTTCCTTGATAACAAAGGGCATTGAATGCTGACAGATTATTATTACTATGTAATAGTTATCAATTATGTTCTTTACTGATTGTTGTAGTTAGTACTAAATGCCCCGTATTTTCTTTTCTATTGCTAACTGTATCCACCATACTTAATATCGGATCTTGTAAATACTGTCTGATATGCCCTTTTTAGTACCAAGAGTCTTAAGAGCACAATAGATTTTAGGGCTCGTTTGGATGAAGTTTTTGTATTCATAGGAAATCATTTTCTATTCCTTTTCCATGGGAAAGGAATTCAACATTCCCATACTATGTTTGGTTAGGTTAGGAATATGTAATCCAAAAAATTCAAATTTTCCATTCCCATGTTTGGTCCACACAGGGATATGAATCTTAATTTGTTTAATTTTCCATAAATACCCTTTCATTAATTTCATGATGCTATTATTACCTAAATTTACATGTTTGTGATAGAAGTTGAAATTTTGAAAGTAAATGGAGGATATTACCGTCCAAACAACGGGGTGGGGGGCGCTTGGGAATAGCTTTCCCACATCAATGGGAATATGAAGCCCCTCGTGTTCCTCCCTAATTCCCAATCCTAGACATACCAAACATAAGGAATTCAAAATCCATTCCTAAGCCTCCAAAACTTGAACCAAACAGCGCCTTAATGATCTTATGACATCTCCTAATAACAAAGATTCAACTGTTAATAACCAAGATTCAATAGTTAACATCAAAGAGCGAATATGAAAGGAAGTTCTATCACTATTTATTCATCATGTGCCACGAGACTCCCAGTAATGTAGGGTCTAGAATGCTAGATAAATGCAACCTTGCTTCTTTTAGAGACCTTATTCCACAACTCAAATTTGATCGTCTACGTTTCAAGCGGTAGACCTACAATCATGCTAAGCATGGCCCTTCAAAAATACAAAAAGGAAAGAACCAAAATTTTGTCTTATATATCGTCATCGAATACCGAAAAACCAAGAAAAGATGAAGAATGTTTTAAAAGAGTTTCTTATTGACATTCTTTTCCGGGATTTTTGTGATGAGCAAGGAGTTTCCCTAGAGTAGTGGAGGGTTGCATTAAAGCTTGTCGAATTGAGCTAATTTTACTGATTTGTAGATCGAACAATTCTGAATCCTCTTTAGATTTTATTGAAAAAACCTATTCTCGCAAATTATCGGGTTTGCACACTTACAATGTTTCAAGTGGGGAGATTAGAGCCAAATTTACATTAAAAAACAGACGAGAAGTATTACCGGATGCCCAACAACCTATAACATTAGTCACTACTCCCACTGGGGCTGGGAAGTAAGCTATAGTGTATTATCTTGGCACATTATCCATATTGTTAGGTTAACTAAGTATGCTGTTATCTGTTCTTGATAGATACATACTATTGATGCATATCTATTTTCATCTCTGCATCTGATACATATTGGACATGACACACACACTAAAAATTACATGGGACATGCCAAAACAGTACCATGTCTGTGGTTCTATGTTAATGTATTGTATGCATAGCGGCAAAACATAGTATGTTGGGGTGTTTATTAAGCTAATTTTATGAGAGTGACTGTTGGTCTAAATGTTGGAAATTATTTGAACAATACTTTTCTCTTATTTACATGACCAGAACGATGGGAAAGTGTTCAAGTACCTAACATAGATAGTTATACTTATATTAGAGTAATTATGCTGGAACTTTCAACAAACTTTGTGGGGCTCTTGCCGATCTCTATTAGAGATTACTGTCTAAACCAGTGACAGGTATAAAATTGTTGTTTGAACTTTGCACGAGGAAAAAGAAAGAAACTGTTGTTTGTAATAATTTCCAACATTTAGACCATTTGCTTTCTGATGACTGCCTTGTAATTTACATGACTAAATTATGTGCCATGCAGTGAGTGAAGAGGGCCCATGTAACCTTGGTTTCCTATTGTCCTTTAGGCACTAAAGGAGCAATTCACAGTTGTTTGTAATCAGTGTTTTTTAACTTGTTATTCATTATTCACCCATTAGTAACAAATGGGCTGACGTTCTAATATCATAGTCTGTAGATATGGGATGTTGAGAGAATTTACTCTCTTTACATTTTTTGTTTGTCAAAACCCAGTTCTTCTCGATGTGATAGACATTGAGCTTCAATTTTTTTTTTTTGGCGATGTTAATAGTTACATACCAATGGTGGATGCGAGAAGAAACAAGCTAGTACTTGTAGAACTTAAAAATCTTTCGGTGTTTGTTCTTACTCTCCCTTAAACTTTAGGTTTATACCAGGTTTCGTTTACTCCACTCAGTCACAACTTGTTTGCTACCACCATTGTGGTTGTGTTGAAGACTTTATATATGAAAACTTTTACTGGCACTTGATATTGTATGAGTTATTAATGTAGATATCAGTTATCCTTATGTTATCTTTTCCTTCTTGATCTAAATTCCATGTTTTTTCTACTTAGCCATCACGTCTCTGATAGTTGGTCCTCACTGTAAGCACCACCTTTTTCCTTCTCCATACCAGTTCACCTGAAAATTTGTGTCCTCGCTACCATTTGCATTCAATTTGATTTGCACACATTTATTTGTCAACTATAGATCTACCTATCCTCTGTAAATGCTACATTGTAGTTTCACGATACGGCCTCTACAATATTGTCATCTCTGTCAACTCATCCCACATGTTTCCACCGTAGTCCAATATATCGACAAAAGTGCGTTGGTGTCCTTGAAATGTTTAGTTAATCAAGTATGTTTTTCCTTGAATTTTCGTACAATTGCATATACTATGCTGGTTCAATCATTTAATCTATCGAATGCTGTAGAGTTGGGCATGCTTAAAGTGACAAATGGAAAGAACAGAATTTGATTAATCATTGTCATAACTCCCTAGCTTACATGTTGGTAAATATTATAGCTCATGTTGATGAAACCATGCTGTGATCTTCTCTTGCAAAGATGGATGATGATTGTATTTTGAGTCAGTTCTTCCCTGTTTCCATGAAAGGACTAGTCATTCTCAAATATACACAATCAATGTTACATCTAATTTCCCGTCTTGCTCACGAGTTATTTTTATTAACTAGTTTTATGCAACATTAGATGCACATTCCTCTCTTTTTATGTAGTTATTTATTGATTAGATTTTTTTATATTTTGTCAGATCTCAGAAGATACTTCTCCAGATTCCAATCCTTATCAGAATATTCTGACAGAACCCAAAGGTATTCCTTATATAAATGTTTTTTTCCATGCAAGTTTGTGCTTCATGTTTAGCTTTAATGAAATAAGCTTCTGAGCTTCTTGTTATGTAAAAGGCACACAATTCTGAATCTGTGGCTTCATGTTATACTTTAGTGTTAATGTCGACAAGGGGATGAAAATATTATGTTAGGAGCATGGTTCCTAGAATTCCCTATAGGGGGGTTCATTCCACGATCCGGGAACACACTGGTCAGAAACGTGGAAATGCAATCATCCTAGTCTTCCCCGTAAGCTGAAAGGGGATCTACTTGCCTTGGTTTCTAGCCATATTATTCAACTTCTGACAACCTTTGCTTGTTAATCTCGACTCCCTCATTGCTTGTATCCACCATCTTCGACTTTGCTCCCCGTGACGGTCGAAGAGCTTGTGTTTCCAACGAGGGGAAGCGAATGTTGAAGAAATGAGCGAGTGGTGGGTGGTTGCCTTGAGTGCGATGGAGAGGGAAGGAAAATGGAGAGATAAGTGAGCTATATATAGACTATAAAGTATATAAGTTGACTGTTATTGCTTTTCAGCTTATGTGGGCTAGCATATTTTCTGCTGAAAGTTTTAAGTTCTTTTGATGTTTATATTATACTTGATTACTTTTGAATCTTAATTATACATTATATATTATATTACCTATTTGTTCGTTGAAAACGATTCACGTTCCGGATAAGCTTATCATGTTCCGAATAAGTGTCCCAGAGAAGCCTGCCCTAGCTATTGTGTACCGGGACCGATGATGCATCACATTCCCTTTTTCGTTCCATGTTCTGGAGGGTTGCGTTTTCATGGTAGTCTTGGTTAGGGGTGCTAGAATATTAGTTGTGGGGTTGCTAGGACTAGCTAGACCCATCAAAAATGGATTGGGGCAATAAGATGGTATTTGTCAATGTTATAGAGTGGATGACCTTCAATAAGTGGATCATGGTTACCGGGATCCTCTACTACCACAGGAACCATTCCAGATACTCCGATCCCAAATGTGGCGGCCCTATCCGGATAGCCAAAAGTTTGTGTCCCCGATGAACCAGATCCTTGCAAGATAACGTTCAACACACACACACACACACACACATAAGTGGATGACCTTCAATAAGTGGATCATGGTTACCGGGATCCTCTACTACCACAGGAACCATTCCAGATACTCCGATCCCAAATGTGGCGGCCCTATCCGGATAGCCAAAAGTTTGTGTCCCCGATGAACCAGATCCTTGCAAAATAACGTTCAACACACACACACACATAATCAAAGCCGATGCCGAACCGCTAAAAATGCCGAAAATGTCGATTCAAAACCATGGAAACCCTTCGATACCCACCAAAACTACTAATTAAGAAGGATCCAATACCAATTCCGATACCAATACTTTGAACCGTGATTAAAAGGCAGTGCTGGAACTGACCGCTGACAAATATTTTAGAATTACTGCATCCTAAGTATACTATTTATTTAGCAATCTAGTTTTTGTGGTATCTATTATATCTAGTACATTGCTGCTTTAATAGGAATGTGTAATCATATTCTAACTGCTTTTGGACAGAGAATTCGTCCAAAGTGGCAAGCTCTTGCCTACCAGAGACACGTCAGCCACATCATATGGAGGAACGTATTACTGTGAATCATGGTAGTGGTCAAGCTGATGAGGGTAACATCAATTCAGGTGGCACTATAAATAAAGAAATACAGGTGCAGAAAGATTGCAAGATGGATGTGGTGGTTTCAGCTACTCCTGATCTCAAGTAAGATCCCAAGAGAAATATTCATGGGTTTCCTCATAAAACTCGAAGTTCCATCTCCAATATATTATGATTATTTGAATTTTCTCTAATTGTCACATTATGCAGAGTTGGTGAATCATCTTCAGGTTTTTACATTCACCCATATATCCAGAAAAGGTTGATACATGCGCAGAAGGATGCACATTTTCAGCAGAAAAGCAGAGAAGCTGACTCTAATGGTAAAATCCCATAGGAGGTCTGCATATTTGTGATATTTATAAGGGCCATATGTATGTCTGTACATTTTTTTCTTATTCGGTTTTGATTGGCAGGTCATACAGAGAATCTAATGTCAGATTCAACAAGAGGCTCATATGTTCGCCCCTCGTGTTCCACAGTTTCTGATATGAATCACATGGTTGATGTTGCACATCTGGATCAGTTGGCTAAAGCAAGGGATTCAGGAATATTGGAGATTTCTCCGGAAGACGAAGTAGAAGGGGAAATGCTCTATTTACAGAACAGGCTGCTTGATAATGCTGTTGCTATCAAACATAGTTGTGGTGAGAAAATGCAATGTCATATAAATGTATTATTTTTATCCTTGTTTTCTTTTCTGGTTGTACTAGCAGTTTCTCCTTGATTTTCAGAATTTCTTATTTGTATACTTTTGTGCAGAAGGTTTAATTGGTAAGGTAGTCCAAAAGCTTCCTCAAGAGCTAGCGGCATTGAAGAAGCGACAATGGGATCTAGTACTTGTCAATCAATATCTCCGTGAAGTTAGAGAGGCAAAGAAATGGGGACGAAAAGAGAGGAAGCATAAAGAAGCTCAGGCTGTGCTAGCCGCCGCAGCTGCTGCTGCGGCCGCTTCTTCCAGGAATCCATTGCTAAGAAAAGATACAAATGATGAGGTCTGGAATCTGTTTGTGTATGTCTGCGTCTTTTAAGTATATATGTTGTAGTTATCATCTTGTTGATCTTACATGATTAACCATTATCTGTATTTTTCTAGGGTCTTCAGAGTCCTCTGAACGTCAGTGTGGTATCTGGACGAGCTCCTGGACGTTCTCCTTTGGGACCAAGGTTGAAGGAGACCCCACGGTCGGGTTTTGTTAAGGTTTCGCCGGATAAGCTTTCTGCGACTTTCCACATACCAGAACTATCAAAAGAAAGTGAACTGTCCTGCGACATCTGTAGACGACCTGAGACATTGCTGAACCGGATCTTTGTTTGTTCCAGCTGCAAGGTTAATTTTCAGACATTATTTTTGCAAGTATATTGTCCAACTACTAGTTTTCTAACTAATATGCCTGGCAGGTAGCTGTTCACTTAGACTGCTATCGTAAGCTTAAAGATCCTGTTGGTCCCTGGAAATGTGAATTGTGTGAAGAGGCATCTCGATCTGGGAGCCCTAGTTGTCAAACACTTGACAACAGGGAGAGGCCTTATGTAGCTGAGTGTTTGCTGTGTGGTGGTCGTACTGGCGCTTTTCGGAAGTCAACAAATGGACAATGGGTTCATGCCTTTTGTGCCGAGGTATTTGACAGTTCTCTTCTTCTCTCAAATGGTTGTCGCCTGAATTTCATAATCTATCTGATATGTTAAGTTTCCTTTCATCATTTTAAACTATTTTTCAATCATTTCAGTGGCTGTTGGAGTCAACATTCAGAAGGGGACAACAAAATCATGTAGATGGAGTGGTAATGCATTTTGCCTTCCATGTTGGTTTCGTGTAGATCATCTTTTTGTTGGTTAAGCGAATTGCATATTGCACTGACATAATAAATATAACAGGCTACTGAAACGGACATGCTAGATTCTGACATCTCCATGAAATATTTTGTTGTGTTCTTACCGTGTCCCTACACAAACGACACAAACACGACTCTGATTTTGGATGTCTATGATCTAGCTTATATTGGCAAAGCTTTGTCTATTCATGTAAGATACTAGTTTGTTTTTTCATCTGTTAATCAAATTCTGTCATGTCATATAGGATGCCCCTTCCAAAGAAAAAGGCTTGCTCACTTGTGGTATCTGCCACCAGAAGTTTGGTGTGTGCTCAAAGGTTCGGTTTCTGGCTTTTTGTTCCTTTATGTAGTATGTTTGAAGAAAGGAAACATAATTGATGTTCTTGATTTTTCATTCACTTGTTTTTCCTTGCAGTGCAGTTACGGGAACTGTCAAATCACTTTTCACCCACTTTGTGCTAGAACTGCAGGCCTGTACATGAATGTAAAGGCTATGGGTGGCAGGTTACATCACAAGGCTTACTGTGAAAAGCATAGCTTGGAACAGAGACAAAAGGTAATTATATTTCATACTGTCAGATTTTCCTTTCAGCTTAAGATTGGGGCTTGATTCATATCCATCATTTCCTCACCTATGAAGGAGAAATATGTTCTCGTATAGTTGTTAGGTAGTGCAAGATATTAACCAATGCAATGCAATGCATAACCTGTTGATATTTTCTTATTCTTCTTCTGTTAAATTCACAGGCTGACAGTCTGCAATATGGAACTGAGGAGCTGAAGTACATAAAACAAATACGGGTATGTTTGAATCCACTTGGGAAGAGATTAGTGTTAGTCATACATGCTGTTTTTTTGGTACACGATGAATTTCTGTTTGTTAATTGTTTCTGCATTAAGTTTTTCTTGCATCATTAATGAATGCTAGCTTTATACTTGTACGATAGTTTTTCTTATATTAAGTTCCTTTCTACAGGTTGAACTAGAGAAAGTGCGCCTTTTATGTGAGCGAATAATCAAAAGGGAAAAAGTGAAGGTACTTGGTCATGTAGTCGAAATAATGTATATATGTTACTACATGCGGTATATCAATTTATTACACCCTCATATTCTATTTATTATAAACTAATTCAACAGAGAGTGGTTTCCTAGTTTTTTTAAAATTTACAAATTATCTTGTATCTTATAATTTGTTTTAGATGAAATCAAGAGACTAACTATTGAAGAATTTCTGATATAATTTATACATTTGTGTTATTATCTTTGTTAGCAAGATCCAGATTAGCTGGTATATCAACTGATAAAATCATCTCAATTCCAATTACCTCTACTTGTATTTCATGTGCATTTGGTTCTTTGACAAATTACATTGATAGGTTAAATAAACCATATAATAGTGGTAGCTTATGGAGACATAGTTGAATATAGTCGTTATTAAGATACAAAATCGTAGATAATATTCCACTGTAGTGTTTATTTGAAGCTTATCAATGGGCTACCCTGGTTGAATATGTGACTGAGTTTGTCGATAAGGAAAGGAAGTATTATACAAAATGCTGAACGCACTAACGCTTGGTTTGGATTGCTGCTGTTTCTCAAAAAACTGGCAGAAGAAGCAGCTTTAGACAGCAGGTGAGAGGCTGCCCCAAAATTGAACCAACTTTTTATAAGTTTCTTGATAAGCCGTTGTTACCAATCAGCTTTGGACCTCTTTCCAAGAAAAATAAGCAGAACCAGCCTCCAATAAGTGGATCCCAAAACCAGCCTAACATGTTCATACAAATTTTGTTGGTATTCGAGCTTTCAAAATTTGTGCTTGGGTTTTGTACCTTTTACTGTTGTACTTATCTTTTGATTTCACATTTGTTTTGTCAATTAACTGTGACTATGTATCATGTACTAGTAATTAACTATTATCTAACTGGTGTTCTTAATAGCAGTCACCTAGGTGGGCATAGGGGCCTAACAGGAACTCTGGTTCAATACTCTCATCTGTGTGGTTAACAGAAAATGAGAGCCTTCTATATAGAGCTTCTACTGAAAGGGTCACTTACATGTGCAAGTCCAGAGGGTTGGTTTGGAGCATACTGATGCCCAACATGACTTCGACAAACCATGACCCAGGCCTAACCCAACCATGGGGTTGGACATCACCAAACCCAACTTGAACATGTGCCAACTCTAGCTTTTATAAACACATATGGGTTGGGTTGTCAATTCATACTCTGCACATCATGTGTATTTCCCCTCTAACTTTAGCAGCAAATAATTAAGAAGGAATTGCCCCTCAACTAAGTAGAACTGTGCTATCATGACCTGGGACCCAGAGGATTTGAATCCTGAAATACAGATCAATATGGATCACTAGATATACCTTTTAGAATTTTTTTTATTGGAAACAGTGCAATTATATTTCATGATATTAAAGCAATTTCCAATGTTACATCCTATCAACATTAACATATTTGTTGATATCCATAACTATATATTTATTTCTGTCCATATCATCCAGCTATTTTAACCTCAAATTTCACAATACCCAATAATTCTTCTAGTCAAACTCTATACATTCAAAAATTTCTTTACACTATCCATGCCATTTAGATGGTCGTCATTCACTAACTATTCCATTTCTGTCCTTAAAAGTCGCATCAAATTAACTACAAGTACCATTATAAGTATACCATACTATCGCCGTTCTTGCTTACGAATATGGGGGCTAATAGTCCCATAACTTGCTGTTAATCTAAAAACTGTTGGAAATACAGAATGAGACTCTAGGTACATAATTAATTAACGTATAAGCATGGTTTATAATAATATAGGTAACAGTATGAACAATTAATGACAATAAAGTAGTTTGGATGATAATATGATCAATATTTGAAGGTCAACTATCAGTTCAAATATAGACACAAGCATATGAAAGTTGCGAATTAAGTATTTCATATTGGATTTCTAGACCAAAGACGGACAAAAAGCAATTGACATGAATTACTATTTTGCGGTTGGTAATAACAATCTATACTACTATTTAACTTCAACAACTCCGAAGCAATCCTTTTGTCATCTTGATGAAAAGCTCAAGAGCCTGCAAAAAATGAAATGAATTTAATTTTAAACCCATCAAGCCTTATCTCATGCTGCTCATCGTAATATGCATGCATCATTTCACTCATACAATACTTACATGCTATACTTGCTCCACCAACCTTGACAACAACGCATGCATAAATGCTATAGATGCTTGAGAAAACTAACAATAATTCAACCTTTTGGTATTCAACATACATGACTTATATTTTTAATGAAGGATATTTTTTTTCTCTGATGCACGTGCATTTGAACATGCCTACTTCTCTAGTATTATGCAAACTTAAACGAAATATGAGGTCAGTCAAATCCCTCATTGATATGTGATTAGTATAATGAAGTAGAGGCATGAGCATGGTTCACACTATCAGAAACAGTATTGGACCCTTCTTAGTTGGTTTGTGGGGTGGGGGGACCTTTTTGTTCGACTAGTTTAAGGTCTCTGTTAATTAGTAGCATATTCAGAAATAATTCGTGTTTGTATTCCTGGATTTATTAAGCAGGTTTCTTCTACAAATTATTTAGTATGCAATGGATATTATACTTAGAAGTGCACCAATTGGTTGCTTTTTACATCTTTCTAACTTGGGAAGTTTTGCCAGAGGGACTTGGTTCTTTGTTCGCATGACATACTTGCTTCAAGAAGGGATTATGTTACTTTCTCCGTACTTGCAAGGACCTCCTTCCCACCTGGTGTTAGTTCAGAGTCTGCCACCACTTCTATAGATAACAAATCCTACAGTGGTACAATGCAAAGGTCTGAGGACATTACTGTGGACAGTACACTCTCTGGCAAACGTAATGTTAGGATCTCCATCGATATGGACCGGAAGACAGATGATAGTTCCACATCCCGACCATCGTTTAAACGGAAGATATCTGAGAGAACATCGTTCTCAGGGAAGCAACTTCCGCATACATCTGTTCCTGTTCAGAGCTCGGCTGATGATTTGGAAAAGAGATTCAAGCCTAGGAAGGTAATTTTATATCATTCGGGTATTTATGTGCAAAAAGTACTTAACTACTGCTTAGTAAGAACACTCAGTAGAAAAAAATACTGAAATATGCCCTATTTTTTCCTAAGCTTATTGCTTAATCATTCTGCAGTTTATTCGTTAATAATCCATGAGCATGTTAGTTAATAAAGGTTAATTGATTTAAAAAATCTAGATGAATGCTTTATGACTTGTGAAAGTAACCTCCAAGTCATGTATATGAAGGTAGATTGTTGATAATCATGCTATTCAATATTTTGTTGGTTCCCTTTTTTCCATATATATATAGGAAATTTTAATTGTGTCCAACGCCCCCACTGGGAATCGATCTCCTGATTGGGACGCATGCCTCACCACTACCACTAGGCTATATATGTGTGTGTGGTGGTGTGGGGGGGGGGGGGGGAGAGAGAGAAGAGTAATACTGAAATATGCCCTTTTTTATATCATTTGAGTATTTATGTGCAAAAGTACTTAAATACTGCTTAGTAAGGACACTCAGCAGAGCAATACTGAAATATGCCTTATTTCTGTTTAGCTTACTCATTCCACGGTTTATTCATAATGCATGAGCATGTGAGTTAGTAAAAGGTTAATTGATTTAAAGAATTCTAGGTGAATGTTTTATGGCATGTGAAAGTAACCTCCGAGTCATGCATGAAGGTAGATTGTTGTTAATCATGCTATTCAAATTTCTTTGGTTCCCCTTTTTCATATCTATCTATGTATCTATCTGTCTATATAGTATATAGTATATATATACACACCCACCCGTCCTAAGAAGTGTAAACGGTAGCGTTGTACCAATAATTTTTTTCACTATAAAGGCCTCTAATGGCTCATTAAAGTCATGGACATTGTAGTAAATAAATTTAACCTTTTTCAATTTTAGAACTCATGTTGACTTATTCCTGTTGAGGTTTGGAAATGTTTATGAGAGAAAGGTTTGATGAATGGAAAAGTAGTATTATAGTGCCCATATATAAAAATAAAAGAGAGGTATATTTGTCGAAGCTTCCTGGCTTTAGTGGTCAACAGGTGGAGACATAACGCTCCTGGCTGGGTGGTTCAGGGTTCAAATACACAGAAGAGCAGATTATTCCTTCCATTAATAAATGGTGGGAGTCAAAAAAAAAAAAAAGAGATGCATATTTGTGCTAACTATCGAGGAATTAATCTTATGATCAGTACCATGAACCTCTGTGAGAGTTATTGAGCAAATATTAGGAAAAAAAATATAATTTCAAAGAATTAATTTGGTTTTATGTCTAGGAGATCTACTAAAGAAGCCCTTAACTTACTAAGAACTAAGTAGACTAATGGAAAATTTTAGATAGAAAAAGAGGGATTTACATATGGTTTTTATTAGCTTGATACTTGTTATCTCGCCGTGCTACGCGGCCATCTCGATCCACCTTGACTTAATTGTGACATGCCCATGTCATCTTGTTTTGAATTTGGAACTTGGAACAGACCATTAATTAAAATAAGTTGAAGATATTTTTAGTGATTTTATAATATATGGAGACATTGTTTTGGGATTTTTTGAATGTAGGAGGATTTTGGGATGTCCTCAACAACATTGTGGCACCTCATCAATATACACACTCATGTAAGTTGGGAGAGACAGATATTCCCACATTATGTTGTCACCATGACTGCAACAACTACAAAGCCTCTATTCCAAATTTTGTGGTCGGCTGTATGAATCCTTTTCTTCCACTCAACATGGTTAAGGGCCATATCCTCTGTAACACTAAACAAAAATCAAATCCTTCTTTAAAACTTCAATCTGTGTGATTTAGGTCTACTTCTAGTCCTAGCGGATTCGTTAAAACTGCAGCTAATGTTGTTAGTCCCTTGTTAGCAATTCGGCAAACGGGGAAAATTCGGGACGACAAAAGTACGAGAGTATAAATCGGCTCAGTGCAAATAAAATATGTTAAAAAATTCGGTCAAAAATTCGAAAAGTGAAAATATTGAAGTTGAAACTTCACATTCTTAAATATGTTGCCAAATTTGGTTAATTAAACAGGTACCCACCACGTTTTTTTGTGCCAAAATTTTCAATAATTTATACGGAACACGTTTAAAACTTCGTATGCTTTAAATTTACGTACTGATTCGAATCTTTCAAAAGTACGCAAGTATTATACGTTTCTGAACAATACGGAAAAATTTGCGTAATACGAGTTTTATTCGCTTGATTGCTAACATGTTACCATGACTATCAACATATAATTTGTGCCTGCCAAAGAATTTCAATAAAGACTCCTCCTTTAGAGGTTTGAAGCTACCACGAATTTCATATATCAGAAATGTTTTTTATCCAATCGAATCATGACCGAAGTTATCAGAGTTGTTCCCCTCTCTGCGCACAGAAAAGTTTTATCTTTCCGTTCAACTTATGTTGCACAAACGGACAAGAATTAAGAACAGAATACTTATACAGGAAACAGAGATTTTGAGATAGGTACAATAGTAGTCACCTATGTGGCATGAATATTGATACAAGATGGATATGTCACCATTTTCCTGTGTCCGTTCAACATTATCTCTATGTGATGATGTGTGATAGAAATTTCGTAAAATTTAAATTACGAAATTATTAAACTTACTGTTTGAAATTATTATTTAGATTTATCTTTAAGGAATACCTCCTGTAGTAGTCTGAAAATAGGGATTAGTGGAGGCCTGACCATCTGAAAATAAGTAATTTCTATCGTACTAAATTGGGCTGAGAAAAGAAAAGTCGAAGAAATGTTTTTATTTTGCAATGGCTATATCAGAGTTAAGCAGATCTTGCTTAGTCCTAAGTGAGCGTCCAGTGAATTTCTTTTTGAATCGCAAAATGAAACCATTCTTAATTGTGCAATGCACCATTTCAAAATGCTAAAAGCAGCGATACAGACATTTCCGAAGACTAAGCAGGGAATGTAGAAAACAAAAAAATCCCTTGGAAATATACGTGTTCGTCTTTGGGGTTCAAATTGTCTATATGGCAACCAACTACTTCGCTAGCAATGTGGGGGAGAGAAGAAAAGGCACAAGAGAATGTTAAAAGTCCCTTGTGAATATAATGGGCTTTCAATATTCCTTATTGCTCATTATTGTACTTCACTTCGTCTTGGGGTTCGAAGTGGCTATGTGGCTCCGGACTTCTTAGCTGATAAAGCGGAAGAGAAAGCATAAGACTCCTTGGAAATAGATATGAACAGTTGGATTTTCCCTATAGTTTATTATGCTCACTTGGTCTTGGGGTCCGACGAAGTATAAGTGGTAGCCAACTGCTTAGCTAGCAAGATGTTTAAGTTAGAAGTTAATTCATCCTAGCTTAGGGTTATGAGAAACTAAATATAGTATGCTCGTTCCGAAGAAACTTTTCTTCGTTCCAAATTAACTTCCACCTAAGCATTCAAAAGATGCTACTCCAACCATCTCCTATTCCGTAACAAGTGGTGTACCCTTTTTGTTGCTGGTTCCTTAACTTTCTGCTTTCTTCTAGATAACCTTGAGCTAGATCAATCTCAAGAAAAAACAAAATCTAAAAAACCTAAAATTTATGTAACGTATATTGAATATTGCAAAATAATGTCTGATCCCTCCCTTTGACAGCTTTATCAAAGATAAATTTTTCTGATAGTTGCAAATTGTGTGGTGTTTTCTGGAATTAGGGGAAGAAAAGTTTCAACAAGCTGTCCCCCTTGCGCCTTCGAATCCAAAAAGGTACCAGCAAAGGACAAATAAACCTCATAATTCTATTCATAGATTTTTTTCTTCACATATTTTCGTATTCTAAGCACATTTATATATGAAACCTATGAAGTTAAGATCAATTTATTTCTTTCCATTCCAGGTTTAAGATTAGTGACATTAACCTATAAATCAATAGTTTTTGTATCAACCAGTTAGTTTGTTTGATTAGTTTGATGAGATAGTTTACACATTTTTCTATGAAATTCATGTTGGCCCCAGGTTCATGTACATCTTGTTCCTATTCTGAGTTTGGTGAACACCAAAAAATTTATCCGTTGAACATAAAATACACTAAATTATCATAATTCGTACTTCCTCTCTCTGTTTGTATCAGGTATCTAACTAGGTCAGGATCATGAATAATTAATTTGTGCTTGCTTGAATCCTGAGCCTGTATCCTACAGTTTTGATTGCTACGTGTCCAGTCCAAACAAAAGACTTCTCTCTCCAAGCCAAACCTGGTCTGAATCTTTCTGATTCATTCGTTCCCGTCTGAACGTGATTGATCATTTTGGGTCATGCTCGGACTTCAAATTTTGGAGTAGAAACTATATTAGTTAAAGTCGACTAAGAGCTTAGATAACTAATATTGTAGCTACAAATAAGCATAAAATAAAATTTACTAACTTCTATTATGTAACCGTGCTACTTGTGAAGCACTGTTTCTTAGCTAGCATGCGTTAGGTCAGTTCTTCGGTGTAATGTTATAGAGATTATTGCAACTTCCGATAGAAAATTATGTCATTTCTGACTGTTCCTTTAGTTCGTTGTCTATGGGAGCTTGGAGGGTGCTCCTTAGTTGCATGAGTTTACACTACATAACCAAAAGATAGGTTGACTAGCCCCTTGATTGAGCCCCTAGATTATGTGACCTGAGAAGCACATACACCGAAATTCATGCCGTGATATGTCGTGTCATGTCGGACACTCTGACACTGTGAAATAATGACACCAAAATAAGTGCAGAGTCGATGTCCCCGTGTCCGAAACGTGTTGTCGTCAAATTTGTTTGTGCAACATTAGGTGTGACTCTCTCATGCTTATAGATACCTTGGTTGGAAATTTCATACCATCATTGAAGGTTGACATCAGATCGGTGACCTGATATAACTTCTTTTTAATCAAATCTCTTACAGTTTGATGAGAGAAAACTCTCTCTCTCTCTATTATATATATATTAATATAATATATATATATATATATATGCAAAATTCTAGCATACAAACAACGTTTTTAAGACGAATGCACAGTAAATTGTGCAAGTTGTCTCCAACACTTTGACTTGACCTGCTATAACAGGTCATGTTAACCTGCTAACTTTTTTTAAATGCCCCCTTAGATTACTTGACCTACAATAGAAGGTAACAAACAAAAAACACATCATTAAATGATGTTTCCCATAATGATTGCTCCTTGTCATATGCATCCCTTTCAGTAAGAACCATTGGATCATAAATCAAAAGTTGAAACCATTGCTTGTATGGATACAAATTTTTTCTTGCTTGTATTATAGAAGGACCCTATATATATATATATATATATATAGGTTAAAAAAAATATAGGTTCAAGTGGTAAAGTTTTGAAGACATAAATATATTGGAAACCAGGTCGGAGGTTTGAATCTCCCTGGGTATGCACTTAAATATTGAAGGGAAGGAACTAAGAAATTCAAGTACTGATTGAGAGTCAGAACTAGAGGAGCGGTCTGCTCGAATCATGGTGCTAATGGTCAAGCATGAGTAAAAGCGTGTGATGGAGAATGGCCCAAGTGGCGGATCGAGAAATGAATAAGGCACAAAAAATTGAGAATTGGTGTACGTAGATCCAAACCCTTCGACAGGACAGGAGGGAGGATTTAATAAGCTTGGAGCATACATTGTTTTGAGGGATTGGGATCCCGTCTCTTGAGCATTCTCGCATGTTCTCTAAAAACAGTCGTTGGATTGTCTCTTTTGACCGTTTATAATTAAACTACCAAATTTCTCACAAGATTTTGATATTATATGAACTGTCAAAAAAGATAATCCAACGACTGTTATTTTGGAAAACATACGGGATGCTCAAGTGCGAGGATCTCGATTCCTTCTCATATATATATTCTATATATATATATATATATATATATATATATATATATATATATATGTTGTTACGGGCGACGCCTAGGCGCGCCCGATTTGAGTACACCGCCTCGACCTGGGGATTTCAAGGCAGGGTTCAGTGGTGGGCGCCTAGGCCGCCTGGGCGGGCGCCTAGGTCCGCCTAGTGGAAGTTGAAGTCGGGCGCCTAGGCGGTGGGCTTCACAATTCTGCTACTCAAAGTCAATTCACATTGCTTCTCCTTAATTCTGCTATCAAAGTCAATTCACATTGCTTCACATTGCTTCTCCTTAATGCAAAAGTCTGCTACTAATGTTTACAATTTACATTGCTTCACAATTCACATTGCTTCTCCTTCTCCATAATGCTGCTGCATCTCCTGAAAGGCTGAAACCTGAGATCTGCTACTGCTACTGCTGCACACAGGAAACAGCAAGAATTCTGGGCGGGCGCCTAGGCGCGCCTAGGCGAGGGGGCATGGTCTCGCCTCGCCTCGCCTGCCATAGCCTATATATATATATATATATATATATGGGGGTGGGGGTCCGAGCTCTCTAGCCTAGTGGTATTAGAGCGGACATCCGGAGGGGCCGGCAAGGTTCGACACCCCCCCCCCCCCCCCCCCCCCCCCCCCCCAATTGTGTGTGCGTGTGATTTCAAAATAAATAAATAAATATGTGGGGGGGGGGGGGGGGGGGGGGTTGATTATATACTCTTAAAAATGTGGTCCATATTTACTTTGAATGCCACGACCAGCATCTCTTTTAAAAGCAAGCGAAGGCTTTATATCCCTTCCCCTACCCCGCACTCACATGGAGAGAGTAAATGCTTCAAATGCAAAGCATGTTGACATCGAAATCAACTCGATTCATAGTGATTTAATTGAATTTTGGACGATTTAGTATAGTCTATTCTGGATTGACGATGTACATATTTCATATGACCTAAAATTGTGTTAGACTATTTGACAATTGCTACTTTGTAATTGATGTCTTTGAAACTAGGTATATTGAATTGACTAGAATCATTCGTTTTAGGGCAACTTTAGTAATGTGAAAGAGACCTTTGGATAACATGATTATGGGGTCTTGGACAGTTTGTGCAAATCGACATGGATTGGTGTTATATTATTGGCGATATCAGCCAAAATATTGGTTTGAGGCCTAAACCGACATATATCTGTTAATATATATCGCCTCTTATTTCCTCTTGATGAATAACTTCCGTGTGTGTGTATATATTGTTTTGAGAAATATCAGCTAATAATATCCAATATATTTGCCGGTATGATATTGGATGATCTCCCAATATATCAAAATATCGGAATATTAGAGGTGAATAAGTGTATTTTGCTTCGTATGTTGTTGCTACTACTACTACTGTTGCATCTTCTGTTTTTGTTGCATCTTCTTCTTTTGTTGACTTTGATCGAAGTTAGAAGCTTGATTGCGGTTGGGGCTCGAGAGAGAATTTCTTGTGGTCTTGTGAGAGAGAGTGTAATTTGTAAGATGTAGTTGACTATTCATGATCTAATAGTACTTAATTTTGTTGCGATCATGTGTTTTATTTTGATTACGGGTCGTTTTTTTGTCATACATTGATCTGGATCTTATTCGGGTGTTAGGGCCTTGGAGATTTTGGGATTAATGATGATATTTCTTTTGTGGTTTAATTCTTTTGTATGCACTAGTATGATTAATGAGGTTATTGGAAGAGAGGTACTGAAAATTTTGACATGCTACTTGTGTTTGATTGCTTATACTCTTGAAAGAGATTAATGCTCTTGTTTTACAAGAAATTTTGATTAAAGAAGTAAAATTTTGAAGTTTTTCTTATTTAGGGATCAGAAACAAGTTTTTGTTGATTCTGTCATCAATTTTTATTATTTAGGGATTTATGAAGTGGTACTAAAGTTTTTTTTATCATTTAGTATATCTAGAAGTTTTAAAAACTTTAATACATCAAGAAATTTGAATTTAGATTTAGATTATATAATATTTATTAGTATCCGCTATTTCATTATATCTCCAATATCGACATTTGATATCTCAAAAGCCAAACCGGTATGAACCCAATATCCCAAAACCCAAATTGAGATGAATCCGATATCTCGAACACTGGCATGGACTGGATTTTTGATATAAATGCAATTTCTTCTATTTTATATGGCTAGGATGGGAACTAAAATCTCTCTCACACACGAGGCAGGATTAGTTCTAACGGTAATTCAAGAGTAAACATGCTAAGATGCTATGTTATATATATATATATATATATATATATATATATATATATATATATATATATATCATGCATTGTTTCATATGTTTTATTGACTTCTTAAATTATGCTGAACTGTATTTGAAATTTTGCAGCAGGCAGAGAGTTTTCACAAGGAGGTAGTAATGACTTCCCAGCAGGCATCAATGCAGAATCAGCGTCTCCCTAAGGGTTTTGCATATGTTCCTGTTGGCTCTCCCTAAAGAGAAAATGGTGGTGCATGATCCCGAGTCTCATGAACCACGAGCCTGGTGGTTAAGAGGAGGATCAGATGCAAAGGCTGTTGAAATGCTTTTCGGTTTCAGACGTAGAGGCCAAAATATCCTCACTTGTAATTTAAAAAGAGATCTGGCCCTGCTTGTGAATATATTGCCAGAAGGATGAAGGGGTAGCAACGGCGATGTAATCTATTGACATAACTTAGGGAAGCTCTCGTGATTCTAAGTTTTGATATTAGCCTTGTATATCAGAGATTAATTGTACAAAGGGTCATTAGTTAGATTTAATTAATTGATGGAGGGTTTGGTTTCCTAGGCGTGTTGTCACCTGTGGAAGCACACATATGAACTCTCTTACTTGTAACATTACACCAAGTTATAGTTAGTCACCAGTATTTTGTTGTATATACTTGCCATTTCTCCTGTGAATATCTGGACATAAATTGGATATGTAGAATTAAATTACGTAATGTGGTTACTTTTTTGTAAGTGTGCTGATGAGCTTCGAAATGGCAATACTTCCTCATTATTTCTCGTATAAGAGAACTCATTTTAAATTCTTTTATTCAGTGTAGGAAAACAAAAGTTGGTTACTCTGTAAAATTTCATTTGTGTAGGAACTTAAGTCGATTAGTGATGGTTGTTGAGTATTGTGAACTATGCTAAGTTTTGTTCGTCTAATGTTGTGAAAACCTGTTTGATGTGTAGCTTTGTTATGTTGGACAACGAGTTATGTAAGTGCTGGTTGATGTTTTTCTGAATGATACTAGTTTGAAGCTGCGATGGTGGTTTTTATTTTCTTATCTATTGCTGGTGTTTTTTTTTTTAATGATACTAGTTTGAACCTGTTTGATGTATAGCTCAAAATATAATGAGATGCCATTTTACTGAAATTTCTAGTATCTATGGTACTTTGGAGCAGTCGTATGCACCGGTACAGGTTAGTTTCTGTATAACCGAAATCACTGTAATTTCTTCTTTATTATTCTCCTTGATCTAAACCCAAAAAAAAAAAACTTTGTACGTGTTTTTCTTTGCTCCGCTTTGATTCTTTCTAGCTTTCTTCTTTTCTTGCTCCATATACTCTTGGTACTTGTCATTTGCGGAAAGATAAACTAATTCTTCTGCTCTTTATTTAGGAAATTGCAATTTACGTAAAAAAAAAATATATCCAGGAAAAGTTGCAATTCCTTGGAGTCTGTGGGGATCATTATTTTTTGGGAGGAATTATTTTCCTTTCATGTTCCTTTCTTTTGGCATCCAAATACAACAAATAAATAATTTTTCTTTTTCAAGATCTTGATTTTGCAAACCAAATGTTGCCCTAATCTAATTCCAGAAGTAAAAATTTACCTATCGCTGCGTTCAAATTTTACTAAGTGATAGACATGTCCACGGTGGTTGCAGGTTCGAAAGTCACGGTAATTGCACTTTAATTCTCTATGTGGGAATTAAGTGCGGTGGAGGTGGGTGTAGTGCAGGTGCGGTTCGGATGTGACGGGATCAGTACGGTGGGTGGTGCGCGGATGCGATGCAGGTTCTAGTGTCGGGCGGTTCAGATATGGCGG
The DNA here is from genome assembly GCA_029216955.1 of Iris pallida. Taxonomy (NCBI): domain Eukaryota; kingdom Viridiplantae; phylum Streptophyta; class Magnoliopsida; order Asparagales; family Iridaceae; genus Iris; species Iris pallida. Next base: position 2,800,882 of record JANAVB010028198.1, on the reverse strand, counting down.
GAGCGGTGCGGTGCGTCCGGGTGGTGCGAGGATGCGATGCAGGTTCTGGTGCGGTGCGGCTTCGGCTATGTGGTGCAATTCGGGCAGACATGTAGCCTTCGAGCAGGAATTGGTCTTCGGAATGGATTGGTTGTAAGCCTAGCTGAATTTGTAGTCTCTCAAAGAAGCTGGAATAAAATTTACCGCTAATATAGATATATATATAAGAGAGATATATAAGAAAAAA